>CAKOAT010058266.1:125625-140649 GCA_932364175.1 Eruca vesicaria subsp. sativa | reverse complement strand
TTCGAGTTTTTATAAAATGATCTCTCGAGTTTTATAAAACGATCTCGAGCTTTATAAAACGATTTCTCGAGTTTTATAAAACAATTCTCGAGCTTTATAAGACGATTTCTCGAGTTTTATAAAGCGATTCTCGAGTTTTATAAAGCGATTCTCGAGTTTTATAAAATGATTTCTCGAGTTTTATAAAACGATTCTCGAGATCCATAAAACTGTTGCGTTTACGCGTTTGCGGGGAATTTTGGCTATTGATTCCGTCGTACCGATTTTGACCCCAACAGCTTAGTGCTTGGCATGACTTTTGCTAGGATAAATGATAGGAATATTCAAGGTATACGGGTGAAGATGGCAGCAGAGATCCTGGATGAAGGAGGAACTGACATGTATTCACAGTTTAAGTAGCCTTTGAACGATTTGTATATTTTTGGAATATTTTATATAACCCAGCCGCATCGTATCTATAGTCCAGCTGTCTTACATTATATAACTCAGTCACACCTCAAACAAACCCTAAACTAGAAAAAGTTTAATATAACCCAGCCGCAACGTTTCTATGATCCAGCTGTCTTGCCTTATATAACTCAGCCTTACCACAAACATACCTTAAAATCGAAAAAAGTTTAATATAACCTAGCCACATCGTTTTTATAATCCAGCCGTCTCGCCTTATATAACTCATCCATACCATAAACATACCCTAATATTGGGAAATGTACTTTAAAAAGTTATTATAAATTAATATTATCAGTTTTGGATGAATATATAATCAACACAATGTGTATACTTCATTGAATTTACAAGTTTCGGATTGACCATGATCTTGAGGTATAAGTTGTCTTACAAATACTTAAAACCTTATGTAACTATATAGGTGTTGAACGCACCAAATACAAAGTACCATATAATTTTTTTTTTCAACTGAATTTGTGTAATTTCTTATATTTTACAGTGGTCCTAAACCATAAACACTAAACCCTAAAACCTAAACCCCAAATACTTAACCCTAAACCCTAAAACATAAAATTATCCTAAACATATAATTATCCTAAACATAAACTCAGCCCTAACATGTCAATAACCCAGCCGTTGGGCGGGAACTTGAAAATATGTTTATGCGGGAACTTGAAAATATTCTAACCCAGATCTGGCCCAGCTCTATATAACAATGTAATAAAGTAACTTTTTCAGAAGAAAAAGTGGGGATTAGGGTTCTAAAGGAAAAATGTCTTCCTCCTCTAACACTATCTCATCAGGAAATGTAAACCGACTACGTACGAATGAGGAGAGAGGAACGCCAAAACAGTGTTGGTGTGGTGCAGCCTCAGAGATATGTACATCCGGATCAGTTACAAATCCAGGAAGATTGTACTATTGTTGTGCAAGAGAATATAATAAAGTTAAACTTTGTTCTTATTTTCCATATATTCATTTCGTGCTACTGAGATCTGATTATATTAATGCAAGCAAAGACATTTATTCAAATGGGCTGATGATTGTTTGGTAGAAGATGTTGAGGATATAAAGTTAGTAATGAGTGACATGAACAAAGACTTGACCAATGTCAGGGCTAAATTTGGTCGGTTGGAGCAAGAGTTTGAAAGAATCAAGACGGAATCAGAGGTGCGATGTGTAAGGAATGTGGTGGTTTGTGGGCATATTTTGCTACTATTCATTAATGTATTCTTGTATCGTTTATCAATAACACAGCCTTAATTTAACATAACTCAGGCTTATAGTTCAATAACCCAGCCGTAAAATTTAAAAACTCAGCAGTTCATTTCAATAACTCAGCCGTGAATTTCCTTTACTCAGCCTTAAAGTTCAATAACCCAACCGTTAATTTCAAAAACTCAGCCTTAAAGTTCAATAACCCAGCCGTTCTTTTAAAAAACTCAGCATTAAAGTTCAATAACTCAGCCATTCATTCCAATAACTCAGCCGTGAATTTCATTTACTCAACCTTAAAGTTCAATAACCCAGCCGTTAATTTCAAAAACTCAGCCTTAAAGTTCAATAACCCAGCCGTCAATTTCAATTTCTCTGGAATATTTTAAGAGATCAACAAATCGACGTGGCATGATATGATTGGATCGGTGGAATAATGTATACGGCTTTGGAAAATTAAAAATCATTATCGACATTTCCGTATCTCTCTCACGAAAAAAGCTCTCAACGACCCTTATAGGAGATTTCATTTCTTCGTGTACTCAAGGTAGACCGAAGACTTAAACTTGTTGATTTTTCTTGATTTAAATTAGGTTGCATCTTGACTTCTTCGTTGTACGGTTTTGATTTTGGTTTCACTCAATTAGGGTTTGAACTCGATCTCGGTTTGAATCTCAAAAACTCAGCCTTACATTCGTTTCTTGTATGCGGATGGCGATTCCGCATGAACCTCATTTCTTCCAGCTTCTGCTTACTGGTTTCCAGAGTGGCATGGTATACACACTCTTTGTCCTCTGTATATGTTCCTAATTTTGAGTTTTTCTTAACTTTGACTTTTCTGACTTGCAGACAATACCACTTTCCTTCTTCTCAAAGCACATAGAAGGGAAGACGAACCAGGCAACATGGAAACTAAGATCGGACACTTCAGATAACACTTGGGAAGTGATACAAGAAGGCAGGAGACTCACCGTAGGTTGGGAAGATTTCACCACAGCACATGACCTTCGAATCGGTGACATTGCCATTTTCAAACTCGAAGGAGATTTGGTGTTTCATGTCACTCCTTTTGGTCCTAGCTATTGTGAGATTCAGTATACACATCCTAACATAATCAAGGAGGAAGCCAACGCGGATGATGATGCTGCGGGTGATGCTTCAATCAAAGTTCACCGTAATAGCATAGCAATCTTGTGAGATTTTTTTGACGTGGAAAATTGTTTCTTATGTTTCAGGAGGAACAGGGACAATGTCTTCTTTCTCATTCGACTACTGTTTTTTTGCTGAGGTCACTGCTTCAAATCTGAAAGAAGACAAACTTGTGAGTAGTTTACGTTTTGTGTCTCTATTTCAAATCTAAAAGAAGACAAACTTGTGTTTGCAGAATCTTTACGTTATGTGTTTGCAGCATCTTCCTGTGGCAGCTACACGTTCTACTGCTTTGAACAAACAATGCCAAAAGATGATACTAGTGAACAAAGAGGGAAACTCATGGACTGTGAGTTTGCGATTTAACGAATCAGGCGGCATATATTACATCAGAAAAGGATGGAAAAAGTTCTGTTTTGATAAAAGATACGACATAGGAGACTTAATTGTGTTCAATGTGGTTGGAGATGGGAAAACTTCTCCATTGATGTGTGTATGTCCGGAAAGTAAAGTGTGTTCTGAAATAATGAGCAAACACTTGACCAGAAAGAGTGGTGAGTCTTTTGTGTTGGAGTTGAATTGCAAAGAGTGTTCTTTCTTCCAATCATTGCTTCTCGTTTAACTTGCTTGTTTTGTCTTGTTCTGAAGGTCACATTGCTTCTGGCTCAACTTCGTCGTCCCTTCGTCTCACCAGTTGTACTCCCTAAGGTTGTAATGAATGTACTAGCTAGGTCCTTTGGTTTGTTTCCTTTTCATAACTCTTGTAATGTATTCTGCCTCTTTTGGACTTGTAATGTACTCTATTTCTTCTGGTTTAAGTCTCTTCTATATAACATAACTCAGACGGTAGATAATATATAACCGCATGAAATTAATTTCAATAACTCAGCTGAAAGTTCAATAACTCAGCCGGTACAGAATAAATAACCCAGCCGTCAATTTGAATAACTCAGCTGAAAGTTCAATAACTCAGTCGGTAGATAATAAATAACCGCATGAAATTAATTTCAATAACTCTGCTGAAAGTTCAATAACTTAGCCGGTAGAGAATAAATAACCCAGCCGTTAATTTCAATAACTTAGCCGGTAGAGAATAAATAACCCGAGAATGCGATGTTTCGTATTCAGTAAATTTCAGTAACTCAGTCGTAATCTTCAAACAATGCCGTAAATTTCAATAAATTAATAATTCAGTCGCATTATTTAGTTAACTCAGCCACTTTGTATTATGAGATCTCTTGTATTATCAACTAATTAATAACTCGGTCGCATTATTTAGTTAACTCGGCCACTTTGTATTATGAGATCTCTTGTATTATCAACTAATTAATAACTCGGTCGCATTATTTAGTTAACTCAGCCACTTTGTATATAGAAATTGAAATTGCAAAGAAAACACTAAAATCCATAACCCAGCTGTAATACAACCAATAGTCTATAAACTGAAATTGCAACGAAAATCAAAATAATAATACATCTTCACCACTTGCTTGTGTTAAAAATCAAGCTCATCGGTTCAAAATAACGGAAGAACATCCCAACCTCTTAATCCAGAATAAACGGTCACACATGTTGTCACCCTTACTGGTACCAATGGTCCACAGGCTGAACCAGTTTCTGTCCACAACAGCACAACATTGGGAACTGGTGAACCTTGGCATAACCGATGAAATGAATTCCAACTTCTTTGAGCAGAAGTCGTCACCATGCCACAAACCCCATCTCCATTTCACAGATCGCACTAGTTCCCCAATTCTAGCAGCATATTCCCTTGTAAAACGAGCAAAATACTCCTCTTCATTCCAAAAAAATTCCTAATCATTGCGTATGCATACACGGCACGCTCATATCATGCATCTGCTGCACTCTTCATGAGAGTAAGACCTTCTTCTCGAAGCTCATATGTGAAGAAAAACTGGACACCCTTCATATATAGTGTGCTTGGGTTTCCCTCAGCGTAACAAGTTAGGAACAACGAAATAGGCACAGGGGCTTCCCATGGATATGATAGCAAATAAAAAAAATGATATACCCTACGCCGCTCTGTTAACGCCTTCATCGACTTGCACGATGCTCAGAGGTTATAAAGATCTTTAATGGAATTACTGGCCACACGTTCAACAACTAACGCTTGAATTTCTTCAGGCATTTTGAGAATTGGGAAACCTTCCATTTTCTAAGATAATCAGTTTGTGTCGAAAAGGGTGAACTGATTGCGTGTTTAAATAGAGAGTTGAAAAGGGGTCTTCTGTTTTCGAGAAGGCGACCTTTCCTGTTCCTGGCATGGCATGCAACGTTTCGTGTTTCGTATTTCTGGGAACCATTCATATTCTAAGATAACTCAGCCTTAAGAGAATGAATAACTCAGCTGTACCATGTCATTAACTCAGCCTTACCATGTCAATAACTCAGCCGTGTCATGTCAATAAATTTATCCTAAAGATAACTCAGTCGTTGCATGTCAATAACTCAGCCGCCATAACCACAACGTTTCGTTTTTTTAGGCGGGAACTAAATAACTCATTCTTATATTTCAATAACTCAGCCGTGTCATGTCAATAAATTTATCCTAAAGATAACTCAGTTGTTGCATGTCAATAACTCAGCCGCCATAACCACAACGTTTCGTTTTTTTGGGCGGGGACTAAATAAATCAGTCTTATATTTCAATAACTCAGCCGCTTTGTGTAACCTAATCTTTACCTTTGGCATTCTAATACCTCTCTATATATAGTCCTCTTGTATTTTTTTCTCTCATATTATAGAAAGATTTATGTCGGTTGTCCCTGGTTGGTCTCTATCGCTAACAAATAATGTCAATGCTATTCTAAGCTCGGCAGATCGGGATAACCTACCCTTTCTGAACCCTGGTTTTGGAGTAAATGTTTGCAAAACCACCGTAGAGTGGTTTACATTCTTGCATGATCTATCGGTTGCGATCCCGCCCATTCTTCGAGAAGGGTGGGTTCATGAGTGGCCGACTTACCGTGTCATTCCCGCTCATTTTAAGGAACACTGGTTTCTTGAACTCGCTGTAAGCATCCATTATGTATCCCTATTAAATTTAACAGTTGTTATGTTTCTAACATTTGTTATGTTATTTTATTTTTTAGCAAAATAACACTTGGGATCCAAAGCATAATTACAAAGTTTGGGAGAATTTTAATCGCGTAGCCAGAACAATATTTCGTCATCAAATGCAGGTGTTGAAGAGGAATTGGGCGCTTGGTGGGCAGAAGCCTGATTAAATGCTAACTAGAGTTTGGCTTGCTCTCGTGGATATGTTTGAAAACTTTGGACCTGATAACTTTGGTTTTCGAATGTAATTAGAAAGGTTGAGTTTGGTATTTAGTTATGTTATTTTGAAAGCCAGCCGTAGCGTTTATGTAACTCAGCCGCTGTAATATTATTAACTCAGCCGCAGTAAATTATTAACTAAGCTTTTTATTTATATCAGCCTTTTATTAAACTTACCCTATTATTTAACTCAGCCGCAGTATACTATAACTCAGTAGAACTATAACTCAGTCCTAGCATGTCAATAACTCAGCCATAATTGAAAACATTAAAATCAATAACTCAGCTGTAATACAACCTAGTCTACACATATCAATACAACACTTTTAAATCGGACAAGTTTTCACATTATGTCCACTATGTCTACAACGAGAACATGTGTGTTCTTTCCTAGGACGTTTGTTTTCAAGTGCAACCTCTAAAGCAGATTTCATCCTATTTTTCTTAGGCCTTCCTGGCTGAAGACGAATAGACGGGGGAAAGCATTCTAGGTTAACCACGTTATCTGGAACTGGTAGCGCTGAATCAACCGGCATGACTGAATTGGCGTATGCAGTCACCAAATAAGCTCTAGTATAGTAAGGACGGCATAGGGATATACGACAAACATTCATGGACTCCACAGCTGCAATTGCATGCGAACATGGTAATCTCTCCAGCTGGAAACGCCGGCATGTGCACTTTCTCCTTTCCAAGTTAATAACATGCAAAGACTCACCATATGTAACTTCAGTGTGATGAGTATCGATCCTTTGTACAGTCAATAGTCTTGCGTTAGTAACACGACCCTATTATAAATAAAAAATGAACAATGAAAAACATTAGAGACTGAGTTATGAAACCTACTTAGGCTGACTTATTAAAATATAAGGCTGACTTATGACATCTATTTAGGATGTCTTATCATTGATACGGCTTATTTATGAAATCTATTTAGGCTGACTTATCATTAATACGGCTGAGTTATGATATCTACTTAGGCTGACTTATTAAATGATACGGCTGACTTACAAGTAGTAGTTTCTCTACAGCACATGTAAGCATAGGTTCGCTGCGATTCAGCATCCTCTCTCCGTTAAGCAAACCATCTGGTCATCATAACCCGTATCGATACTAGTAGTCGTACAATGTTAAGACCTCTAGCATTTGATAATGCTCTATTCATTGATTCCGCTATGTTCGTAGTCATCAAATTGTATCTTTCGCCTGGGAAATGAACACGCGCCCACAGTTTGACATCGGCTCTTTGGAGGTACCGATGAAGGTCAGGATTAATAGCTTCAATATCCTCGAACATTGCATTAAAGTCAGGCATCTTGAAACATCTTGCCGCTTTCTTCACCAGACGAAATACATCTTTTCCTTCATACCGTCCCAAAATGTTCTTATATAAATGGTACGTGCAAATTCCTCGAGAAGCCAATGGATACACATTTCGAATAGCCTTCTCAATCGAGTTATGCGTATCTGAGATTGTCGCAACACCCTTGTCGTCAGGAATCAAAACTTTTAGTTGCGTAAAAAACCAGTTCCACGAATCATCATTTTCTGTATCAACTACACTGAAGGTGATTGGAAAAATCTGAAAGTTACCATCCTGAGCTAGTGTTGTTGGAAGCGTCCCTTTGTATTTGCCATGAAGAAACGTACCATCGACAACCATAACTTTTCGCATGAAAGGAAACCCATTTATGCTCGCACCAAACGCAAGGAACACATACAAGAATCTTCCAAACTCATCGATTTGAAGACGAGTTATTGTATCAGGATTTGCCCTTCTTACCATGAATAAGTAAGAAGGCAAGTTTTCAAACCCACTCTCAGGTGTTCCCATATCGATTTCCCTTACAAATTTCAGAGTCTTATATGATTTCCAATAATCTATCTACCCAAATAAATACAAATAATAACTCAGCCAAATCACTTAAGTAACTTAGCTTGAATGTATAAAGAACTCAGTCGGATAACTTAAATAACACAGCCGTAACGTATAAATAACCCAGCCCATATACTTAACTAACTCAGCCGAAACGTTGAAGTTTAAATAAACCAGCCAAATAATTCAGCTAACTCAGCCGCATCGTTCAAAGTTTATATAACTCAGCCTATCACTTAACTAGCACAGCCGGACGTTAATATAAGTCAGCCACAAAGTGTAGATATAACTCAGCTGTAACGTTGATATAAGTCAGCCTTACTAAAACAATTACCTTGAGACCAAACTGTTTATTGAGAGCTATTCTGACACTCGTAGGTCGAACAGCAGGACCAACATCGCTGAGAAAGTTTCTGTACAATTCTCCTAAAATATATGGTGTTGCTTGTCGAGGTCGATTAGAACTCTCAGTTACAGAACATGTATGTTCTGAATCGTAAATACGAACATAGAATGTCGGGGAATCCCCTTGTGTTGAAGCACGAACTCTCCAGAGACATCCACCAATCCAACATTTAACAATGAGTATATCTGGATTGGATACTTCCACATCAAAATCAAATTGATCTCTCACTGTAAGAAGTTTCAGTCGTCTTTACAACTCAGCTTTACTCTGGTATCGTTGACCAACAGCAAGGTTTAGCGAAGACATCTCCAACCTTAGAACCTCTGAGTCCCCTTTAGATCCGGTCCAATTGTAAGAAGTTTCAGTCGTCTGAGATCTCTTTTTAGGCGGTAGCGTCGGTGAATCTTCGTCTTGTGCTGGAGACTCACCATATGAGCTAAAGTTACCATCTTCGGATGACGCACCATCTGAGTCGTCGAACATATCAAATCGGCTATCAAATTCACCGTCTTCTTTGCCTTCTTCATCTTCTCCAACATCTTTATGTTTTTCTCCGTCCAAGATACTAGAGAAGTTATTCTCATTGTCGTTATGTTCCTCCTCCAAACTAAAACCATCCTATCTAGATTCAACTTCTGAGACTTCTGCTTCTGAGCTGAAACTGTATAATATATTACTCTTCTCTCCCGCTCCGTCTTTCCGGCTGATCTCATCGTCCTCGTTCTCTGTAATCTCTACACAGAGACGTAATCTTTTGGTTTTTCTTAGGCTTTAAAAAAAATTGCAATTGACGAGTATTGGAGACGTAAACTGGTGGCGTGTCGTGAGCCATTGTTTTCAAAGCTTTATTTGAGAACTGGTAGCTTAGCTGAATCTGATGACTCGACTCATTCAATCCGTAATCATCGAGTACTGACTTTCCGAGTTCGTTGTGTGTTGTTTTCTCATCTCCATTCAGAACAATACATCCTCTACTGTCGGGTGTGAATACATATCTGTTTTTCTTAATCCAGTTACCTGAAAATAATTATTGGATCCATAAGATTTTAGAGAAAGAGAAGAAGGTGAAGAACAGAGCACGGCGTCTGTAACATAAACCCTGATTTCGCTGTTGTAGTTAATAATGACATGGAAAATAAAAGCTGAGATGGATGATGACATGGAAAATCGGTAATTCAGCCACCAAACAAACATTTAAGTCAGCCACAATAAGTCAGCCACCAAGTACATCGTAAGTTAGTCAAAGCGTGAATACTATTTTAATAATTAACTTTTTGTTAATAATCAGCCATAACAAAGATGAAACGCAATAAGTCAGCTGTATCGTCAAATAAATCAGCGGGCAAATGAATGATATTCTAATAATTAATCTTTCGCTAATAAGTCAGTCGTAATTCAGCTGAGTTTACTGTTACTCCATTTTATTACGGCTGATTATATATAACTCAGCTGTAAAAACATCTCATAATTCGGCCTGTCGACGATCAATTAACCAGCCACGACAGTTAACTCAGCCGTATGATAACTAGAACTCAGCCGGATTTTTCAGAATTCAGCCCGCTGATGTATAAGTCAGTGTATTATGTGAACGTAACTCAGCCATTATCACATAAACCACCCAGATTTTTTTAAGTCAGCCATAACGATCGGCTGACATATGATCATAACTCAACTTATTTCTCATAAGTCAGCTAGATTATTTAAGTCAGTCGCAACACACCTATATCTCGGCCGTAACGAAGTTCGTATTGTATTACGGCTGAGTTTTATGCCGCATTCTTATGTGGAGCCGATTTTTTGCCTAAATGACACAAAAAAGTAATGGCATTCTTGTAAATATGTTTTTTCTCACAACGTTAAAAAAGGGCACGCTGAGTATTAAAAAAACGGTAGTAATAAAAAAAAGTTTTGTATAATTGTGATAATAAGTAATAAAATTCATACTCTTTGAGTTAACTTTCCTAGATTTAATATGTAAAGCTTGCAATCTTCCTCTCTTCCTTCTTGGCTGCCTTTTTTATAAGTGTTGGTAGGAGTATCGTAACAGTGACTAGATCTTCAGTGAGTATTAGATTTGTTTATGACCACATTTAGTGCAACGATCTCTTTTACGTTTTACTATGACTATATTAGTTTGGCACTGGCTGTCTTCACAAGTCACAACTCGGGTTAGGCTTTCATCTTTGGTAGGCTTAGACCATCCGCAACGCGGAATTTAACCAAATCTTTAGCACATATTTTTAGACAAATTAGATTTAAATAATAGTAATTAATTTAGATAAGTTAAAGAAGAATCCTTAACTAAAGAATTTAAGGATTTGATATTTAATGATGTGGCAACGTCCGATTATTAAAATTTTAATTTTTTTAAAAAAAAATTAAACCTTAAAACCTAAACCATAACCCCTAAACTGCATAACTCTAAAACTTAAGTCTAGATTAATTAACCTAAGAGGTATAAATATGTTTTACACTCTTTAATAAAGTCTATTTTGCTAATTTTTTTCCTTATATGCTATATTTATGACAAAAATATTTTTTAGGCCATTCTAATTCATTTTCTAATAAAAATTTTAATTTCACATGTTTTAATATTTAATATATTTTTTTCTAAGAATTCTAAAATGGAAAACACTATTAAATGAACATTTTTTTATTAGAGTCCTTAACTATTTAAAAGAAAAAATAATTTAATAATAATAAGAACTCTAATGATGATAATATCATTGGAGATGCTCTTATTATATTCCTGTCAAACCTTGGTTACTAGATTGGGTTCTTGAACCGGCCGTTTGGAGTAGTGTGAAATCCTTCTCCAACACTTACAATACTAGGATAAGACCCGTGCCTTGCGTGGGATGAAGCTATTATTTTATTATATTTTGAAAAATGAAACAATAGTTCGGTTTCATTCGGTTCGGCTCGATTTTTTGGTATTTCGATTATTAAAATATAATTATTATTCTAAATCTATATGTACTTCAGTTTGATTTGGTTTATATACCATCGGTTTTCAGTTTATTCAGTTTTATACCAAAACAAAATAATTATTTAGTTTGAGATCATATTATATATTATACAAATATATAATATGATCATATTTAGAGTCATATTGTCACATAGTCATTTATTAAAAATATATTATATATTTGAATAAAAGAATAAAAAAAAAGGCTTCTATCATCTAATAAAATGATCAAATCTAGAATTAATATCAAAACACTAAATTTTGAAAAAAAAAAAAAAAAAAAANCTTCTATCATCTAATAAAATGATCAAATCTAGAATTAATATCAAAACACTAAATTTTGAAAAAAAAAAAAAAAAAAAACAGAAGCATGAAAGAAAAGTTTTTATATTCTTCCATTTTTAGTGTTCATCAAACCAATATGTCTTCGATTGAACACAACTCTGTTTGTTTAAAGATACAAAAAGTTGTAAAGAATTTCAACTAATTGTTGTCCTTCAAATTTATAATCTTTACTTCAATTTAGTTACTGTTAAAAAAAACAAAAGATCAAAATAAGAAGTCCCAGTTGTAATAAATTGTTAGCTATTTACAAATTATAATTATAGTTCAACTCATGTAACAAATAGATATTCATGCGTCGTTATAAATATATACATATTTACATGTTTCAATTTAATCGGTTATAAATCAAACCATATCAAAATCCTATGGTTTTTATAAAATCACATTCATTCGGTTCGTATGGTATATACCAAAAATAACCATATTATCGATTGTTAATATCTTTTAGAAATATAAAATTTTAAAAAGAACTAAGACATTTAAATCATTGATAACAAAAATTTCAATGTGAAAAATTTAATAATTTATAAATGTTCTTGAAAATTTATTGAAAATTTTGAAATTAAAATATTTATGTAATCTTATATGGTATATATTTTAATCTGTATATATAATTGTTTTATTATTGAATGATACTTTTTACTTATATGGTTTTAAAATCATGTATATCTTTTTATAATAAAAATGTTAAACTATTGATCATTAATTTTTAACATAATAATTTTAATAGTTTAGTTATTTATTCTCGTTTTTTTAAATTCAAAATATAACATATACGAAAAAAATCTAAAGTTTAATTTTATAACTAATTTGATTGTTTAATTTATTTTAATAATATAAAATTAAAGAAAAATGATGGGGGATATATAAACTATTATCAAATATTTATTATTAAAATCATTAAGTGTCATATATATATTAGTCATTTATGGTAATTTCATAGGTTTTATTTATGGAAAGAAAATAAAGTAGTAATTATATCTATGAAAACAATCATAAATGCTTATATCATAAATATCATATTATCATATCATATAATTTGAACAACGAATGTATCTAACGACATATAAAAATCGAATGTGGACCTACTTATTTTTCAATTGAATATAATTGACTACCTAATTGAGTGACACATAAGCATGAGGTCTTTTTTAATTGGGGTTTTTGCCAAAACTAAATCATAACTTGGTTTTAACCCCACTACTAGACCCCAACTTGAATCAAATGCAAATCTAACCTAAAAGGGCTATGAAATTACAGTATAGTGCTCTGTGACCAAACAAAAAAAACAGAAGACATTTTTACGAATATAACCCCAGTAAGTTGTCTGGGTCGGGCTAAGTTACTTTTCAGTCGTCTGGACGACTGAAATGTTAGTTGTCTGGACGATTGAATCTTAAAAATAATTTATAAATTCTGTACAAAATATTTTGATGAGTGAAAAATTAAAAACATGTAATTATAAACATTTATAAGTGATATAAATTAAGAAATGATAAATTTGATTTGTTTTCAGCATAGATGAGTGGAAGTAGTGAATCATGATATTCTTTGGTTTAAGGGTTTGGCAAACATATGTTGTAGTATTGTATGTAATCTTAGGGTTAGATTTTGAAAAGCTGAAATGTTTTTTTGAAAAAATTAATTTGACCTCTATGTGTTTATTTCTGTGTATAGTAAACATTTTTCAAGTTTAAGTTGATGTTTCGAAGTGTTTAATTAGAGAATAAAGTTTAGAGGTTATGTTTAGGGATTAGACGACTGAAATTTTAGTCGTCTGCTTTAAATTATTTCCCAGACGACTGAAATTTCAGTGTCTGCTTTAAATTATTTCCCAGACGACTGAAATTTCAGTTGTCTGCTTTAAATTATTTCCCAGACGATTGAAATTTCAGTCGTCTAATTGTACCGAACTGTTAATTTTAACATTTTACGTTTTAACCTAACCGGATTTTTACTGGACATATAAAAGTTATTTTTTTCACTTTTTCACAATTTTCCGAAACCCTAGCGCCGTTTCTCTCCAAGGACGATTGTAAAGGCGATTTCGACGAATCTCTCCGATTTCGACGAATCTCTCCGTTTTCGCCGGTAATCTCTCCGATTTCGACGAATCTTGTTTTTCTTTCATGGCTTAGAGTATTTTCGTAGTTTAAACNTTTCACTTTTTCACAATTTTCCGAAACCCTAGCGCCGTTTCTCTCCAAGGACGATTGTAAAGGCGATTTCGACGAATCTCTCCGATTTCGACGAATCTCTCCGTTTTCGCCGGTAATCTCTCCGATTTCGACGAATCTTGTTTTTCTTTCATGGCTTAGAGTATTTTCGTAGTTTAAACTGACCATCCCCTTCCTTTTTGTCAGATCTGACATCTCGGTAACCCTTTCCTTCGCCGCCGGTATGTTATATCTTATGTTTTAAGGCGTTTAGCCGTCGGAAAACCCAAAAAATTGTAGTCTTGACACTTCTTTTCCCTTCGATATGCAGATCTGTAACCGCTAGGGACCACATCTTCTCCGACTAAATCTTCTCCGACTGTAAGTCGTCATAGTAGTCTTCTCACTTCCTGGAAGCCTTCTACAAAGTCTTCCTCTCTTAAGTCGTCCAGAGAGTAAGACTCTGTAGAAGACTTCCAGGAAGTCGTCTGAGTAGTCTTCTCACTTCCTAGAAGCCTTCTACGAAGTCTTACTCTCTGGACGACTTACATGTAAGTCGTCCAGAGAGTAAGACTCTGTAGAAGACTTCCAGGAAGTCGTCTGAGTATTCTTCTCACTTCTTGGAAGCCTTCTACGAAGTCTTACTCTCTAGACGACTTACATGTAAGTCGTCCAGAGAGTAAGACTCTGTAGAAGACTTCCAGGAAGTCGTCTGAGTAGTTATCTCACTTCCTGGAAGTCGTCTGCTAGTCTTCTATAGTATTTAGAATAGTGCACTACCTTTGTGGTTGAGATGGTTGTTTGTGATTGTTTGCAGGCCTTAAAATGGATATATCAGAACTGCCGCCGAGATTGTTTACATTAGGAGAAGAGCCCCCTGCACTGAGGAGCATTTCGTATCATTCTGATGACAAGAAGTTGTTTGAAGCTCTATCTGAAAATCTCAGACCTGATGAATATGAGGATCTGAAAGTGTCAAAGTTGGGAATATTCATCAAGTTCAAGGAGCTTGGCTTTGTTTGGACTTCAAGGCTTGTACATTTTATGCTCTCCTTCCAGCTGGACATCAAGAAGAAGTTTGAGCTCTGGACTCTTGCCGGACCAGAACCTTTGAGGTTTTCAATTCTAGAGTTTGAAAACCTCACAGGTCTGAACTGCGACTACA
>CAKOAT010058266.1:64372-119888 GCA_932364175.1 Eruca vesicaria subsp. sativa | reverse complement strand
TGTCCAGGTTATAATCTTCTTGAGCCATTGCCACAAGTTCAGCATGTGTTGAATCTTCATTCAATAAAAACAATCTTGCTCCTTTGAAACGATCAACCACAAAATTCCAACAACCATCTTCCAACAACCATTCTCCATACACTGCACGTAACTGATGCATCATCTGAGATAGTAAAAATAAAACACATTAGCAAACATATAAGAAAGAAAAAGAAAGTTTATTAGAGATCGAAGCAGACGACTGAAATGTAAGTCGTCCAGACGACTAAACATTCAGTCGTCTGGTCAACGCAGAGGTTATTTTTGCAATTGACTTTGAAATTAGTTAGTTGGGACGACTGAAATATCAGTCGTCTGGGTATGTTTGATAAAAAAAATCTAGACGACTGAAATTTCAGTCGTCGAAGGTTAGTTTTGCATTTGACTAGAATATTTCAGAAGTTTGACTTTTTAGGACGGCTTACATTTCAGTCGTCCGCGAAAAAATAAAATATCAATTTTTTATTGAAATTGGATGACTTACATTTCAGTCGTCGTAGGTTAGTTTTGCAATTGCGAAAACAAACTTCAATATTTAAAAAAATCTAGACGACTGAAATTTCAGTCGTCCCTGGGACGACTTATAATTCAGTCGTCTAGGATATACGAGGTTTGACCAGAATCTCGGAATAAAATCCTGGACGACTAAATTGTAAGTCGTCCCAGGGACGACTGAAATTTCAGTCGTCTAGAAAGTTAAAGTTTTTTTTCACAATTGCAAAACTAACCTATTGTAAGTCGTGCGTTCCAATAAAAAAAATGATATTTCAGTTTTTTCGCAGACGACTGAAATTTCAGTCGTCCTAGAAAGTCAAAATTCTGAAATTTTTTAGTCAAATGCAAAACTAACATACAACGACTGAAATATCAGTCGTCTAGACTCTTAAGATATTTTTTTGTAGCCAAAATAAAGCAGATGACAGAAATTTCAGTCGTCTCTGGAAACAAATTGCAAAGTCAATTGCAAATATAACTTCTGCGTTGACTGGACGAAAGCAGACGACTGAAATTTCAGTCGTCTGGACGAACATATCGCAAAAAATAACTCGATTTCATACCTTCAATTGGTGAGAGCACTTTCTTTGACTATATGAATCCTAGAAAATGTAGAATCAAGCACTGAAGAGCTCAAACAAAGGTAATCCACCTTGAATCTTTAATTTCTTTGACTATATGAACCCTAAAAAATGTAGAATCAAAATCTTGGGTTTTTTTAGCTCATTATGGAGAGAAAGTGAGAGATATGTGTTGTAATGTGTTGTTTAGTTCATGAGAATAGAGAAAGAAGAAGGCTAAATGGAATTTGGAGGCATTAAGAGCTTCAAAATTGGTTGTTCATGGTTGTTGGAGTATTGATGACAATGGCAATCTTGTAATTACTTGAAGATGATGAGGGTGAGAGCGTAAATATGTTATTTTCGAAAAAAAAAAAAAATTTGATGGCATTTTCGTGAATTATATGAACTTGTGGGGTGAATTGGGCAAAAAAGGAGGTTAGTTTTGTGGTTAACTTCAAGTTTTAGGTCAATTCTGCAAAAAGTCCTTTTTAATTATTACCAAATTGAGCTTACAATTTTTTAAATGTTTCTCCTTTAATATATAAGGGATTAAAAAGAAATAACATATAACAATAGCAAAATTTTCAATCAGAGCTAATCATCACGACTGAATAAAAACAGAAAAGCATAATAAAGGTATTCATAATTTCGCCATATGAAAACTGTTTACTACCACACCGAACAAGACAAGTATGTATAATTACATTCTGGAGATATACATTGCACCAGAAGATTTGGAGAGAATTTAAGGTCCGAAGTCCCCCGAGAGCCAAATAAGTGGTTACTATTCGTCTTAAGATTTACAGTTTACAAACGGAATTAATGTAGAAACATGAGGCCAATTACATGAGTGATGATAGTGTTTATCTCTCTGCCTTTTAATTTGTCCCTTTGAGAACAATTCTAAAGAGCTCTTGACAGACGGATTTCATGTCGGACCTCTCTGGTGCCGGTGAGATACAGCTCAGAGCAATCTGCAAGACCTGAGTAAGAACTCCAGAGGCATTTTTTGTCTTAATAATGGATGGGTCAAAACACTCGGCCGCACGGTTTTGTCCCACAAGCATTAAAACCCATTCAACGACCCCTGGATCATCGCTATCTCCTGACACTTTTCCCGTTAGAAGCTCTAACAAGATGACACCAAAGGCGTACACATCGCTTTTCATAGAAGGGTAGGGTTTACTTGAGCTAGCAAACTCTGGAGGGCAGTAGCCGAGAGCAGCTGCATCCAAAACTTGCTCTGATGTGGCTTCTGGTGTGATTAACCGATGGAGACTGTAATCTGTTAGGAGTGCACTAAACTCAGGAGGTTTAAGGAGAACATTGGTTGATTTCAGATTCCCGTGTGGAATTGCTTCCTCGTTGTGCAGGTAACTAAGACAAGTGGCTATGTCCAGAGTAATTTTAAGACGATTTTCGAGCAACAATGGTGGGAGGTTTAGCAAGCCAGCCTCTGCAAACCAGACAAAAGATAACGAGTGAAACATCAAATAACTTCTTAATCAAGATCCTTACTTCCTTACTATGCAAGTCTTTTTTTTACCTTGGAGATAGAAAGCTAAACAGGGTCCATCAATGTATCTTGAAATGATAAGCTTCTCGTGTTCTTTCGGGCCCCAATAGTAAGCCTGAAGAGAAACAAGATTTGGGTGTTTGATGTTCCCAAGTTTCTTTATCTCCCTAGCAAATTCTGTCATGCCTTTTGCAGTCCCTTCCCTTAACCATTTGACAGCTAATACAGAATCAGAAGAGTTGAGCACTGCTCTGTACAGTGTTCCATGGCAGCTCCTTCCCATAGCTTCAGCTGGAGCACGAGACAGTTCCTCTGCTGTAAGCGTAAGAAAAGTGTTGTCGAAAATGTATAGGTTCCCATCCAGCTTCACACAAGGTTGGCGAGAATTATGGATTCTAGACAGCGATGGAGATACTTGCGATGAAGGATTCTCAGAGTCACTATATTGGGAAGAAACCAGCAGCTTGGCCTTTGTTGTGGAAGTAGAAGACGAAGAAGGTACACACTTTTCTGCAGTCACATGAGAAGGAGGAAAAGGCTCAGTATTTTGCA
This sequence comes from Eruca vesicaria subsp. sativa, assembly GCA_932364175.1. Lineage (NCBI taxonomy): Eukaryota > Viridiplantae > Streptophyta > Magnoliopsida > Brassicales > Brassicaceae > Eruca > Eruca vesicaria. Next base: position 116,723 of record CAKOAT010058266.1, on the reverse strand, counting down.
GGCTACTCTTTTCTTCTTCCTCGTGTTGCTTCTTTAGCATAAAATGAAACCACACACAGACAAGTGCAAGTAGAGCCGCAGCACCCACTACTAAGCCTATGATCAGAGCTGCCTTTATGGAAGACTTCATATGCTTTCCTAAGGTCATTATATCTTTATGATTTTCTCCAGAAATCACTAGTAACGCATTCCCAGGACGAAAAGCTGAATCTGGAAACCGTCGAAGACGCTCAGGTAGGTTTCCAGAGAAATTATTGGCAGAGACAATGAAAACCTTTAAGCTGTCTGGGAGGCCATCAGGTATATTCCCTTCGAAGTTGTTATAAGAAAGGTCGAAAGTAACCAAATTTCGGAAGCGGGTTAGGTCATCGGAGAGAACTCCACTTAAGGAGTTATGCGACAGATCAATATTAGTCAAGCTAAGGTTTCCTGCACTACTTGCTGCATCTTGTAGAGGAAGTGAACCAGAGAAGTTATTGTTTGACAGTTTGAGATACGTCAACTTTTCAGACACCAACAAATTTTCAGGTATGTATCCGCTAAGCTGGTTATGACTGAGGTCAATCTCTTTCAGTTCAGGATAAGTTCCTAAGATAAAAGGTAGCACACCCTGCAACGAATTGTCAGCCGCCTCCAGAGAAGTCAGCCTCAAGAACTGACAAGTTTGGCTAGGTAGTGTTCCAGTGAGTGAGTTTGAAGTCAACCGTATAGATTCTACATAATCCCCCCAACTCTGTATCCTTGACAAGTCTCCTGAGATGTTATTGTGACTCAGATCAATAATGGCACAATGGCCTACTTTCAAAGGTAATGGCCCTGATAGTCTATTTGACGACAAATTGAGTTTCTTTAGCGTTGAAGAGGTTATACTTCCAACCGGACCTGCGACAAGTATAAAGATTTGCCAAGAAATGCTTTAAAAAAATGAAAAATAATAGAATCTTACTTTATTTACCTTCAATTTGATTGAGGCTAAGATCTAGCTCGGATAAGATGGTTGAACTCTCCTGCAGAAGGCCCTGTGGTAAAGAAGCCGAGAACTGATTGTCTTGTAACCGAAGAATCTTGAGAGAGACAACAAAGCTGAAGAAAGGAACAGAGCCAGAGAAACGGTTACTGCTAGCATCAAACACCTCTAAGCTATCGAAAAACGGGATGTCGTCATCATGAGCAAAAAGCTGTCCAACCAAAGAGTTCCCACTCACATTCAAGTACCGAATCGAAGAAACAAAGCTTGACTTTGCGAGACCCATATCTAACGAACCCGACAGGTTGTTCCTGCTTACGTCTACATAATCCACACTATGTAACTGAGAAAACAAGCTCATCACTTCCCCAGAGAAACTATTTCCTTGCAAATCAAGGTACTTCAGCTTGTCAAGATTATCAACTCCAGAAGGAAATGAGCCCCGGAACATGTTGTTCGACACATCCAAATACTTGAGAGACTTGAAAGAACCAATCCTGGAGAGAGTTCCAGAAAAGTGATTATTCGAAATGGACAAGTTTTGAAGCTTTCGGAGACCAGGGAAACTGAAATCCCCAAGCAAACCTAAACCGTTCAAATCTATGGATGTAACATCTCCGCTACTACAAGAAACTCCGTACCAGTTTTGAGGACACATATCAGAGGATAGAGCATTTGCATCCCATGAAGTAACAACTTTACCAGATGGGTCTGTCTGTATGCCTTTCTTGATCTCCAAAAGAGCTTCAAAGTCGGAAGATCCTGAAACGCTTATCACTAAGACTAGTATCATCGAAAATGTTATCCGCATGACTTTAATAGAAGCAATTCGAATCAGATTTAAAGCAAAAAAACAGTTTTCTCCACAAGTAAAAGGAATCAAAGAGTCATGTAAACGACATTGTCCATTTCTTGGTAACTGTAGCTATGAAATGGAAGAAGAAGAAGAAGAAGAGAAAGGAGATGACGTGCGTGGAAGAAGGAATGAGGAATCTTTGCTCTTTTTGTTTATAGGCACTTCAATCAAAAAGCGCAATCAATGGTGGAAGATAGAAGGGGAAGAAGAAGACAATAAAGTAGGTGATGCTCTTTAATTCTTCTGGACTCGTCCTTATCAGTTTATATGTTGATTTTTCTTTATTTTTAATAAGGTCCAAAACTACAGAACACTTTCTCACGAAAAACCTCTATTCTAAAAATTGGTTGCACAGGCGACTTTTTTCCGCCCCAATTTATGCTAAATCTTTATAGAAAATCGATTATCTGATTTTAATCCTTTTAGTCCGCCTCGTCTAGACACCTAGGTGACTGCCTACTCTGTTTTTTTTTGTTTTTTTTGTTTTTTATATTTTTTGAATAATATTTTTTATGGATTTATTTGATCTAAAATTTAATAAATATAACTTATAATTATAATTTTGATGAAATTATATCATTTTAACTTTATATATTCTATTTATGTCTTTTAGAAGATTCTAAACATGAAAATATATTAATGTCATACACAATTAAAGATTAACATATTTCATAACATATCAAATAGTCTAAAATTTTTGCTTCGTATAATCCCCACTTAATCTCCGATTTTCTCTCTACACACTAAGTCCAACCTAACTGCCCGACTAAGATCTATCGCGTTCCTGAACATGGCTGAAAACGAAGACCAAAGTGTTTTATTAAGTGAAAAAAAGAAAGCGAACTTAAGAATTAGTACAATAAAACCTCAATAAATCAATAATACTGAGACTTTAAAATTTTATTAATTTATAGAAATATTAATTTATAAAAAAGGTTTTTTAGATTTATTATTTTAAGAGATAATTACTTTCTATGATAAAATAATATTATTTTAGTGTATAGATATCATTTATTATTTTAAAAATTTCACATTCATATTTATTTTATTATATTATTTAGTGTATATAATAGATATGTCATATAATTTAAATATGGTTTTAGATATAATATTACAAAATATCATGGAAAATATATAGTGTCAAGAAAATATAAAGATAATTTTATTGTGAATATAAAATAAATAATATAATGATAGGTTCATATTTATATAAAATATGTATACATATAAATTATTAATTTATAGTTTTAGTGGGACCATATACTTACATAGAATTTTTACAAAATTATTATCTTATTATTTTATCGAGTTGTATCAAATTTTAAACCGGTCCGAGTTGGGAGCGGCGAAGTTTATTAGCTTATAGAGATTATTAATTTATCGAGTATTAATTTATAGACGTTCTACATAATTTGGTGATAAAAATGGGCAATTCTCTCAAATAGACTTTTTAAAGTTATCACAAAAATAGACATCAAAAACTAAAATGACCAAATAACTTTTTTTATTTTGAAAATTTCAATTAGATTTTATTTTCTAAAATTGGATTTTCTATCCCCAAATCTATACTCCTCAACTCTAAACAAAAAGATCTAGGATTAGTTAAGCTAAAGGGTATAAGTGTTTTTTTACTTATTTTTGATAAAACATTTAAGTATATTTTGGTCATTTTATTTTTAAAATCTATATTTGTGACAAAAACTTTTTTAGGCTTATCCTAGGAAATTTATCTTAAATGAAAGTCATTCTCTTTGATTTAAATCCTTTCTCCATAGTGGAAAATCAGCGTTTTCGCATCCAAATTATTCTCTTTTGATAGTTGTATTATGAAAATTGTTTACATTTTATATTTAGAAGGTTCAGAATGACAAAGTATTTAGGGGATAGATAAAGACTCTTTCGAGTTAGTCCGATTTACGGAAAGTGAATATCAAGCATGGTTCGATGCAAATGTGATGATAACAACAATTACTCTTGACGATAATATGGACGAGTCCCAAGTCTTAAGCTTGAGCAATATCTGTGTGGTTGATGGTTCATGGAATTCTATGGACGAGTTCAATTGTTGCGGTTGGGTTTGGATGGACATATTAGGGAAGATTCAACTTATGGGACACCAAACCTTAGATATCCAGAAATAACTTTGCATACTGAAATAAAAGCATTGCAATGGGTAATGGAGAACATGCAACAACATTCCACATGCCAAAAATTTGGGACGGATTGCAAGAACTTGATCGCGATGATAAAGGATCCTCATGTCCGGCCAAGTCTTAGCTAAAGAATCAAAATTTGCTAGGTCTTTTCATAGAGGTTTTTGTTTCACTGATTTTTCTGTTCCAGTCTGATTACCCAGACAACCCCAAGTTTGAGTAATTGAATAGTCATTCGTTGTCAAATAAAAAAATAAGAAAAAAGAAACTCGTATAAAAATTATCCTAAGTTAATTATAATGGTACTAGAGCCAGTCCGGGCTACGCGCATATTTTTGTATGAATTTATTAATTTTAATTATAAATTTAGTATATTAATTTTAATATATAAATATTATAATCTATTATAAAAATATAAGTAGCTATACAATTATAAATTATTTTAAACTATTCATTGTCCTTATCTTATGCAAATCAGAAATTTTAGTACTGAATTTTTTTATTAGAAATTATATATAAAGTGATAAGTAGAATGAACAAAAATTAATTAAATTTTAGTTATGATGACTTTTTTTTGCCAACAGTTATGGTGTTTATTTGGAAAATTTGTATATATGCTTGGCTTATAATTTTCCTTTCAAATTAGTTTCTTACTAATTTAATGGACCCTCCCCCTCAATCTACAACTTAATAATTTTTTTCTTAAACCAGCTGTCTAAGAAATGTAATAATATCTACAATCCGAACATGTAGTTTGTTTAAGCCACTAATAATTTAAACGTCCAAGCATTCTAAAAGATCGAGAAATTTTGATAGGGAAGAATTGTAACATAGAAAAGAAAGTAAAATGAAAACTATTAGTAATGAAAATCGTGAAGTATAAAATTGGCCAGATAACTTTGGGTGTTGATTTTCTATGTTGAAACAAATCAGAAGAATTTCGCCAACTGATTATAGCAAAAACATATAGAATTGAGATGATTGTTATTAATAATATTGACAAAGGTACAGCAGTGTTTATATAATACACGATGGAAGCCCTAAGGAGATATGAGCATTATATGCAAGAATATATAGTTGACATATATGAAGATATGATGGGGATTTGACTATCTCACTATACGCCCCCTCAAGATGAACGACCGGAGGAAAGTCCCATCTTGAACGAGTGTGCTTCCAGTAGTGAACGTGAGACTGGTTTTGTAAGAGCGTCGGCGAGTTGATCCTTAGAGGAAACATGCGATACTCTGAGGAATCCTGATTGAACAAGTTCCCGAATGAAATGATAGTCTAAAGCAACATGCTTCATGCGAGAATGAAAGACTGGGTTAGCACATAGATATGTTGCGCCAACATTGTCGCAATAGATAGCTGGTTGAGAGGTTGACTGTACTCCAAGTTCTTTCATCAGAGAGACAATCCATAGAAGCTCAGCAGCCGTGTCTGCAACGCAACGATACTCAGCTTCCGTTGAGCTTCGAGCAACAGTTTTCTGCTTCTTTGAAGACCATACAACTGGGTTTGAACCAAGATAGACTATATAAGCACTTGTTGAGGTGTAGTCGTCCTTATTACCAGCCCAGTCTGAGTCAGAGAAAGCGTGGAGTGAAAGAGTGTTGTTGCTGCGTAAAAACACACCTCGATCGCGAGTACCAGCCAGATACCGAAGCACTCTTTTTGTTGCAAGCCAGTGTAAATCAGTGGGGCTATGCATAAACTGGGATAGCTTGTTTACTGCAAAAGCGATGTCAGGACGAGTAAAGTGAAGATACTGGAGACTGCCTACAACCATTCGGTATTCTGTGCCATCTGCGAGTGGGGTTCCCGAAGCTAGTTGCAGACAATCTGTGTGAACCATTGGTGAGGAAGCAGGATTTGCAGCAGACATATTGAGGCAGCTCAATAGATCATTGATATACTTGCGCTGAGTGAGGAGTAAACCTGCAGAGGAACGTTGTGCTTCTATCCCAAGAAAATAAGATAAATCTCCAAGGTCTTTGAGAGAAAAGCGTTTGCTGAGTATATCAATGAAGGTTTGAACCTTGTTGGAGTTGTTTCCTGTAACCACTATATCATCCACATAGATCAACACATAAATGATAATGTTACCCGTGTGTAGGATGAATAGAGAGGCATCTGACAGTGAATTTTTGAATCCCGATTGTAGTAGGAAAGTTCGCAACTCCATGTACCAAACACGCGGTGCTTGCTTGAGGCCGTAGATGGCTTTGTGAAGCTTGCATACATGATTAGGTTTGTCTTTATCAATGAATCCTGGGGGTTGCTCCATGTAGACTTCATCTGTGAGGTTTCCTTGTAGAAACGCGTTGTTGACGTCCAACTGACGCAGCTCCCAATTGTTTGATACGGCCAAGCCTAGAACAAGTAGTACCGTAGGTTGTTTGATGACTGGACTGTAAGTGTCCTGAAAATCAACTCCAGGTCGCTGATGATACCCTTTAGCTACAAGACGTGATTTGAGCCGTTCAACAGTGCCATTAGCTCTGCGTTTTATTCTATACACCCATCGACATCCAACTAGGTTATAGGAACGTTTCCTTGGAACCAGACTCCATGTTCTGTTGCGAACTTGAGAATCAAATTCTTCACTCATGGACCCTCTCCAACGCTCATCTTTGAGAGCTTCACGGACAGAGGTTGGCTCGTTCTCAGTGGGCATCAAAGTTTTCTTGTTGACCACAAAGGAAAACTTTTTAGAAGGCTTGTAAACTTTGTTCTTTGCTCGCGTCGTCATCTTGTGCGTATTCTTTATCGGAGATGATTGGCGCGGTGGATCCACTTCCGTCACTGTTTCTTGCTCTGGAGACGGTGATGCAGCTCCTGTAGATGTCGTGGTGAGCTCAGGTTCTGGTTGCTGATTATCACCATGTTCTGTGTTCTGTGGAGAAGCAACAGAAATATCAGTAGCAACAGTTATTTCAGGAGGCACAGAATCCATACCTGGGGGCACAATGGGAGATGGAGGTTGTTGAGGCGGGACCGAGATTCTGGTGACTGGCGGGCACCAATGAGGGAAAGCAGGTTTAAATTTTGGAGGTGGCGAGGAGAGATTTTTGAAAGGAAAAACGGTTTCGATGAATTGAACATGACGAGAAACATAAATACGAGAAGAAGTAGGTTCAAGACAGAGAAAAGCACTTTGATGAAGAGAGTAGCCAAGGAAGATGCACGATTTTGACTTAGGTTCCAGCTTGTGATGGTTATACGGTTTGATCCAAGGGAAACAGAGACAGCCAAACGTCCGAAGTTTGTTGTAGTTTGGAGCTGATCCAAAGAGCTTTTCATACGCAGAGAGGTGTTGCAGAGTGTACGTTGTTTGGCGATTGATTAAATAAACTGCTGTAGAGAGAGCATATGTCCAGTAGCTTGACGGCATAGAGGCATGAGAAAGGAGTGCAAGACCTGTCTCAACAATGTGTCGATGACGTCGCTCAGAGAATCCATTGTGCTCTGGGGTATGTGGCGGTGTTGTGAGATGAGAGACACCATTTGTGGACAGAAACTCGGCCAAGGCTATATATTCTCCTCCATTATCAGTATAGAGAGTGATGAGTGACTGTTGAAATCGTGCTTCTACTAGTGTTTTCCAGCGTATGAATATATCTTTGACATCAGATTTGCGTTTGATGGGATAGAACCAGATGTAGTGGGTAAAGTGATCAACGAATATCACATAGTATTTGAATCCGTCAGTCGAAACAAGAGGGGATGTCCATACATCTGAAAAGACAAGCTCAAGAGGTTTTGTGGTTATAAGAGAAGAAGTGTTTGAGAAAGGGAGTTTGTGACTTTTGTTTATTGAGCAATCAATGCAGTGAAAGGAAGACAGAGAACTGGAATCAGAAAGCATAGAAGGTAAAACAACAGATTTTAAAACAGCAATAGAGGGATGCCCCAATCTTGAATGCCAGATGGATAAGGGACTTTTAAGAGAACTTGTGTAGGCTGAAGGTTGTGAATCTCGGCCTGGCCACACATAACCGCCATCTTTAGTTTTTCCCTTTATCATTTGCACCCCCGAGTTGAGATCCTTGACCTGAAACATAGTTGGGAAAAATTCAACAGAGACATTATTGTCAGTGCAGAGCTTATTGACTGAGAGAAGGTTTCGCGCAATGCTTGGGACATGAAGAACATTATTCAGTTTAAGATTGCGAGAGTTGGAAGGGATGAGAGAAGAACCCGTGTTGGCAATTTCCAGACCCATTCCGTTACCGATTTGGACTTCTTCATCACCATTGTATGGAGCATGGAGAGAGAGATTAGCCAGATCAGAAGTGAGGTGATGAGAAGCACCTGAATCAAGCAGCCAGGAGGGAGTTTCATGCTGCTCCAGAATCGCATTGTAAGCTCTTGGTGTTTGTTGATTGTAGTTGCGGTTGTATCCCTGGAACTGCTGTGATGATGCAGGGTTTGATTGTTGAGAGACAACACGGAACAGTGGGCACCTCCTCACACTGTGTCCTTGTGTGCCACATGCTTGACACTTTCCGAGATAAGGACGAGAGACCCTCTGGTCATTGTTGTTGGGACGGGAGAATTGTGAGTTGCCTTTGTTGTTGTGGCGCCAGTTGTTAGATCTACTCTGAGCATGATTGGCTGTTATAGGAAATTGTTGAGAAGAGCGTGGAGTAGCAGCAATAGCTAGTTCTCTCGTAATAAGCTTTTCGTGAAGCTCCGTAAAAGAGATAGGAGTGTCACGAGCTTGAACAGCTTCAATAATAGACTTGTAATCTTCTGTAAGTCCATCTAGAACAGCATCGGTGAGATCCTCTTGATGCATCGGTTCACCAAGTAGAGCGAGTGCATCAGCTTTGACTTTGATCTGTTGCATATAATCATCCACAGATTTGGTTCCTTTGACGCTCTGTCTGAGTTGATTGCGAAGTTGTTTGATGTGGCCTCTTGTTGGTTTTGCATACGTAGCAGCTAGGAGATTCCATGCTTCAAGAGTTGTTGAAGCAGTGGCGATGAGAGGTTGGTGAGCTGTTTCTATCGAGCCCATAAGAGAGCTGTATAGAAGGCTATCTTGTCGCTGCCAAGTAGAATACTCTGGGTTGGGTTCATCGCTGCCGGAATCAGAGATGGTCATCGGCGGCGGAACAGTGTCGGGATCAATGTATTTAAGGAGATCATAGCCACGGAAGAGTGACTTGACCTGAGCACTCCACGTAATGTAGTTTGTGGAGGAAAGCTTTGTAACATTGATCATGTTAACAGAGAGAATGGAGTGTGACAGTTTACCGGAATTGATAACATCGGTTGTATCAGTTTGAGACATGGTGTAAAGAAGAAAAGAAAGACTTTGAACAAAAGAAAGAAAAAAAAAATTATTGAGATCCCTTTGGAAAGAGGGGCTCTGATACCATATAGAATTGAGATGATTGTTATTAATAATATTGACAAAGGTACAGCAGTGTTTATATAATACACGATGGAAGCCCTAAGGAGATATGAGCATTATATGCAAGAATATATAGTTGACATATATGAAGATATGATGGGGATTTGACTATCTCACTATAAAACAATCAGTGCAATGGTGTATAAGGTCATGAGGCGACATCTTCTTGGTGGCATTATGAGGATCATCTTGTGGGTGACACACCAGAGTAAGTTTCTAGTGGGAGATTGTTGACGTACAATTAGAACTCAATTCGTTCTGCTCTTTTTAACAAATCCCTTGTGGGAGAATTTGTCTTAAATTTATAATGTTATGTTGAAGTTGTTAGATAAAACAGGTATTGAGTAACAAATTGAGTAGCATCCAAAAGACAGAAAAACCCAACTTACCCATCTAAGTTTTGTTTTGCCTTTAATATTATGGTTTACAGGGATGGATTTCATTACTTTCTTCAGTGTATATTAGCAGTGTTTGACACATTTGCATGTATTACAGGACTGTATCGCACTTTTAAAGTTTACTTACACTTATAGTCGATGAATAAGCCACTGGTTGATAATGTGGGGTGACTCTTTCGTGCAATAATACAATTTTTTTTTATAAAAACACATAAATTTGAGGAAACATGTTGGGGTCAAAAACGGTAATCTCAAAAACAACGACTACGATTACTTTTCCTACATTCTTCGAAAGGATCTCGAGTCAAGAAAAACGAGAAAACGATCAAAACCGAACAACCGTCCAGCTCGCCAACAGGCGAGCTAGACAACCTTGTCCAGCTCGCCAACAGGCGAGTTGGCCTTGCCCAACCAGCTCGCCTGTTGGCGAGCTGAACATCCTTGTCCAGCTAGCCAACAGGCGAGCTGGCCTTGCCCGACCAGCTTTCCTGTTGGTGAGCTGAACATCCTTGTCCAACTCGCCAACAGGCGAGCAGGCCTTGTTTGACCAGCTCGCCTGTTGGCGAGCTGAACTAAACCATCCACGCCCCTCGACTCGATCTTACTCTGAACCGTGATCTTAACATCTTTCGTTTCGTCTCGATCCGTCTTATCGTTTGAGTTTTGCGATAAAAACCGTAAAAGACATATTTTCTTGTAAAACCTCGTGTAAAGCGTATAAGACGGGAACGGTTAAACGAAACACCGAACATTGCCAAACTATATGATTAACTCGAGATTTATTATAAAAAATCGTAAAAGACGTGTTTCTTCAAAAACCCTCGAGTAAATCGTATAAAACAGCAACAGTGAAACGAAACACCGAACATTGCCAAACTATACGATTAACTCGAGATTTTTTATAAAAAACCGTAAAAGACGTATTTTCTCGTAAAACTTCAAGTAAATCGTATAAAACGGCAATGGCTAAACGAAACACCGAACATTGCCAAATTATACGATTAACTCAGGATGTTTATTAAAAATGGCATCATATCAGGAAACGATCTCATCTAAAGTCGTAAAACGGCTAAATCGAAAAACAGTTCAGAAAGTCCTAAAACGCGACATAAGCCCACTCACGACATTAGACGAGATCCAGCCCAAAGATATGATGATGGTTTACTCATTACTCGTAGGAGTGGGAAAATGTCGAGTTTGAAGGTAAAATAGAAGTTTTTCGAAGAAAAATGGAAAGATCGAGAAAAATGGAAGATTTCTGACAAACGCGAATCGCAGCGGAAAAGGAAAGACCAACCACCTAGAGAAGGAGTATATAAGCATGAGGTCGAAATCAAGATGAGGCAGAGCTTTTTAGACCTAGAAAAACTGCTATTAGCTTAGGCGAATTTAGGACTTAGGTGGTGTAGGAGGTGGATCGTCCCATCCTTTCAGGGCCCATCGAATAACACGGACAACCCACTTAGGGACGACCCAGATAGGCCCAACAACTAGCTGTGCCTCGACTCGGCCCGATTCCACTCGTCCCCGCGACTAGACGACAAGAGGTAGCCGAGTAATACGCGCCTTAACGGGCCGACCAGGTGGCCTATTAATGAGAAGCCCTTTACGGGATGCTGACCTAGGTCATTGGAGGAGCAGAGCATGCTATAAAAGGAGAGGAGGAGACAACAAGAAGGGGGATCCAAAATCAAGCACTCATTTATAAGGCGGCTAGAACTAGGGTTTTCACCTCTTTGTATTTTCTCGACTTGTACTTTCAGTGCTGAGCTCTCCGAGCAACGCCATCTCGTCTCGTTTGTTTCCTCATTTGTATATGAACTCTCTCATCAATAAACTTACTCTTCCACTCATAAATAGTAAAACGCCTTTGAAAATACCCACAGATGAGTCCAGTAAATCACTTACTGATAGTAGACCGAACTCGGTTCGAACAGTTGGCGCCCACAGTTGGACATAACAAAGTAGCGTCAACATAAGAATGAGTCCGAGTAAGGATTCAACCTTCGGTGAAGAGGGGGATGCCGTAGCACCAACCCTGAACACTTCCGTACCACTCACTCCGACGTTCGTCGACTCCGACATGAAGCTACGAAGGCGACGACGAGCACCTCGCAGCAGCGATTTCCCGGACAACCCTGTGCAACCGGGAAACAGCCCAGATTTGCAAAATATCCAGGAAATCGCTGCCCTCAAGCAAGCCCTCCTCGATATAAAATCGAAGATCCATGGAGTCACGACCTCTGCTCCGCTCATTGAAAGCGTCCTCGCGGATACTCTCCAAACTCCGTTCACCAGCAAGATAACCAACGTAAGGCTTTGCAAGATGGACAAGATCCGCTTGCTGACCTACGATGGTCTCTCAGACCCAATGGCCCATATCACATCCTTCAACATTGCGATGAGGCGAAAAAACTTCTCCGACGAGGAAAAAGACGCTGGCTTCTGCCAACTCTTCGTCAAAAGCCTAACCGGCGTGGCCTTAACATAGTTTACCGGCTTGCCGGAAAACTCTGTCGACAGCTTTCATGACTTGTCATATGTGTTCTTAAAGAACTATATAATGGTCACGCACGAGGAAGCCACCGCTTCAGATCTCTGGAACTTTTCCCAGGCACAAGGGCAGAGCCTTTGCAGCTTTATGGAGAAGTTTAAGGGCATCGTATCCAAAGTCAAAGTCCCGGACAACATCGCTGTATACGCCCTTATGAACACCTTTTACGTGCACTCCAAGTTCCGAGACGACGTGTATCGCCACACGACTAAGTCCCTCTCTGACGCCATTGCTCGGTCCAACAAATTCATCCATATGGAAGAAGACACCAAAGCAATCATCAGCACGCAGAACGCAACGAAGCAAGCGTCGTCTAAAAGCAGCGCCACCCGTCCAGAGCCGCGACAGCACGCCCCCAACGACAAAGCGAACCCGAAGAAAAGCTTCGTTTACATGGTCGACGAGGACAACCTCCCGGGTTCAACAGTCGTGGTCCGAGCAAAAGGATGAAACCACTGGGACAGGGCAGCCAGCAAGCAAAAGACCTCAGGTGCATCTGAAGCATCATGGTCAAATCGCGAAAAACTAGACAAATACTGTTCCTATCACAAGAGCAAGAAACAAGACACAAAAGGATGCCAGATCTTATACGAGCACTTCCTCTCGTCCATCGCTAGCGGCAAGCTGGAGATTAAGCCCCCCAAAACAAAGCCGAAAAGCAATAACTGGAGAAAAAATAAGGATAAGAAGGCTCAAAAGTCTCAGGGCAAAGCTCCACGAGCCGTGCAAAGGACGACTGCTAAGGAAGCCACTCCCAAAGCGCAAGAGAAGGGAGACTCGTTTGCCGATGAAGAACAACCCAGGAATCGACGAAGAGTCGAAGTCATCCTCGCACGCCCAAACTCCCCAAAAAACGAGGAAATAGAACTCCCCAGAGAAGACCTGCGCGTACATATCAACAAACGACTCACCGAGAGGGGCAGCCTAAGTCCCACAGACCTGTGACGCAAATTGAAGCGAAGAATCACTACGGCCGAGCCGACACCATCAGCCTCCACCAAGGCAAGAGACGAGTTCGCGATCCCGACACTTGAGCAAGTCGGAATCAAAGATAGTCCGGACGCATGCAGCTCTCCCCCAGATGGCACAAACTTGAGAAGTCACTTGAACTCAAAGGTTGCTGACCTCCTCCCCAAGTTCGGCGGGCCGAAGATCCAGGATCTGTGAAAAAAGCTCGACGCGACTAAAGATAACCGAGCAAAGCAAGCGATGGTCACGTACTCATCCCACGACCTGCACTCGTATATCCAGGGCAAGCGAGCAAACGTTATCATGGGAGGTTCACCCCCTGTGTGGCGACTCGGTCCGTTCAGTCAAAGCTCATCAGCGTCAGGCAAAGACCTCGCAGAAATGGCCATCTGTACCCGAGAATGATCCTTCGATCACGTTCTCAGCAAATGATGCTCTCGGAGTCCATATGCCGCACAATGACACACTCCTCATCGTGCTGCGCATCGGAGACTGCAAAGTAACCAAAGTGCTGATCGATACCGGCAGCTCGGTCGATGTTATCTTCCAGAAAAATTTGGAAAATATGGGAGTCTACTTGCGTCACATGAAACCCTCCAACCACTCCTTAATTGGATTCAACGGAGTATCAGAGGAGATGATCGGCACTATCCGACTGCCAGTCTACACCAGTAGAGTCATTCGCATGGTCAAGTTCTCTATTATCGCGACTGAAGCACCCTACCACGTTATACTCGGCACGCCATGGCTTCATTCGATGAAAGCAATCTCCTCCACCTACAACTAGTGCGTCAAGTTTTGCAAAAACTATGGTCGGATCAAGACGTTACGAGGCGATGATATCACTCAAATGTTTAACCCTAAGGAGTGAATTACTCTGTCAAATAAGCGGTTCAATCGTAGTACTTAGGGATCGAATCCACAAGGACTCTAGAATTACACAACAGATTATTAAGTCTTCGAAATAAAGCTAGACAAAAAGATTTTAAACAGTAACTTAAAAGATAGCAAGTAAATGCTTGGTTGATTGATTGGTTTATCAAGAAGAAAGAAGATAGTTAACTTAGGTATTTTCTCAGGTATGACAGACATGGAAATTGTAAAGGGTTTTTATTATTCATAGTTCTAGATTCAAACTATTAAGGAACTTAAGAATTAACTCTACTGGATTTCGGGTTAGGACTATCGTCCGATAACCTGAAGGGAATATCGATTGATGTTTCTGTCGAAGCTATCGATCGATGTAAATACCGCTATATCGGTCGACACGACTATCGTCTCGTCGACCGATATCGCATCCAGCGAGTGGTAAAGGTGTGTTTGAATGGATTATCTAGTTTTCATTAAATTAACTTAGACTTAGGGTATTTGCCAAGCTATCGCTTGTCCAAATTGATCCTAAAATCAGAGGCAAAGGTGATCAATCCTTGATCTTATCATTCATTGATAACTAGATTGAGAACTATATTTTAAACACCCTAATAATGGTTCAATTCAATGCATGAGTCAACCTTAATGAGAAACCTAAATCTAACAAGAGAGACTACTCAAACATATTCATGAGAGACAAAGTCATGATGGTCTGAATAATACTTTAAGATAATAATAAAAAGAAATAATAAGTAAAAAGGGAGTTCAAGATCTTCTCTGTAATTGTAGTTCAGATCTCTCTCTCCATCAAAACTCTTCTCAAACTGTAGCTAGATGCTTCTCCCAATTAGGTCTAAAAGGTCTCCAAAGTTGTCTACCTAAATTAGTACAAAACCCTCTTAATATAGCCGAACAGGCGGCCAGCGACTTAGTGTGTAAATTATTAAAACTCTTGTGAAGCAATTAGGGCTTCTAATCTTCATTTAATCGCTTGGATAACTTATGTATCAATCGATGAAAAATTTCATCCATTGATCGATACGAGTAATCATCTATCGGTCGATTGCTCTCAACGTGCATCGGTCGATAGCTTAAACATCGTTTTGCTCATATCTTCATAAAGTCTCCATTTTAACTCCAAAATGCATGTTTTACACCAGTGAGTACCTGAATCTGTAAAAGCTCTAAAAAGATACTAAAAGTATCCTTTTGTTTCCAAAAACATATATAAATCATGGCTGAAAACGGGTAAAATCCATGATATATCAGACGACCAACAAGCCGCGCATGATCTTCTTCATCAACGTTAAGCTCTAGCAAACAATCTCTCGAGTCAACACAGTTGCCAAGCCAATCCATGAGATATACCCTCAGAAGGACGAGATCCTCGAGGTAAAGATAGATGAAAACGACCCCAGTATGATCGTACGGGTAGGAGCTTTCATCTCTGACGAAATGCAGCAAATGATAATTGCCTTTCTCAAGGAAAACGCATCGACTTTCGCGTGGACCACCTTGGACAGGAAAGGAATCGACCCAAAAATCACCTCTCACTAGCTCAAAGTCGATCCCACCTTCAAGCCTATCCGACAGAAACGTCGAAAGCTCAGTCCAGAACTGTCTAAGTCCGTCAACGAGGAAGTCAAGCGTCTTCTCGCAGCCAGTTCGATCACCGAGGTATGATACCCTGCATGGCTAGCAAACCCGGTTGTTGTAAAGAGAAAGAATGGGAAATGGCGTCTTTGCGTCGATTTCACGGACTTGAATAAGGCGTGCCTGAAGGATAGCTTTCCTTTCCCACACATCGATCGATTGGTTGAATCAACAGCCGGAAATGAGTTCCTCACCTTTATGGATGCGTTCTCCGGGTATAATCAGATCACAAATGCATCCCGATGACCGAGAGGAAACCGCGTTCATTACCGACAGAGGAATGTACTACTACAAGGTCATGCCCTTTGGGCTGAAGAATGCCGGCACGACATATCAACGCCTAGTCAACAAGATGTTTGCCGACAAGCTTGGTAAGATGATAGAAGTATACATCGATGACATGTTAGTCAAATCACTGCATGCAGCTAACCATCCGACCCACCTGCGCGAATGCTTCAAGACCTTGAACTAGTATGGAATGAAGTTGAACCCCGCGAAGTGCACTTTCGGTGTCACCTCGGGGGAATTCCTCGGTTACATTGTAACGCAGCGATGAATCGAGGAAAATCCTAAGCAGATTTCTGCGATCCTCGATCTCCTTAGCCCGAAGAACAATCGAGAAGTCCAGCGATTGACAGGACGAATAGCCGGCCGCAACCGCTTTATCTCACGATCCACCGACAAGTGTCTCCTGTTTCACGAACTGTTGCGCGAAAATAAGCGATTCACTTGGGACGAGAAATACGAAGAAGCCTTCAGTCAATTAATAGCCTACCTTACCACTCCGCTGGTTTTGGCCAAACCCGAACTCGGGGACACGTCCTACCTGTACATTGCCATCTCGCCAATCGCAGTCAGCAGTGTACTCGTCAAGGAAGACCGAGGCAAGCAAAAACCAATATTATACACCAGCAAACGCATGACGGCTCCCGAGACGCGTTACCCGATGCTCGAAAAGATGGCCTTAGCAGTTATCACCGCGGCAAGGAAACTGCGACCCTACTTCCAGTCGCATACAATCAAAGTCCTGACCGATCAGCCACTCCGTACCGTTATGAAGAACTCCAACAAATCAGGATGCTTGTCCAAGTGGGAAATCGAACTCAGTCAACATGACATCGTCTTTCAAAACTGAACAGCGCTCAAGTCGCAAGTTCTAGCCGACTTCATGATCGAGCTACCACCAGAACTTGAACAAGATCTATTCCTGCCGAGTCGCAACTAGATTTTGCACGTGGACGGCTCATCAACGAACAAGGGATCCGGGGCAGGGGTCCAGTTGCAATCCCCGACTGGTGAACTGATTAGACAGCTGTTCCGACTAGGCTGCGCTGCCTCTAACAATGAAGACGAGTATGAATCGCTTATCGCCGGGTTGTGTCTAGCAAAAGCCGTCAAGGTGAAACGACTAAGGGCCTACTGCGATTCCCAGCTCGTCGCGAGTAATTTCAGTGGCGATTACGACACTCAAAATGAACGAATGGACGCATACCTAAAAGTAGTCCAAGACCTTGCCAAGGAATTCGAGTTCTTCGTACTCGTGAAAGTGCCTTGCGGGGAGAATGTCTACGCAGACGCTCTTGCAGACCTAGGAAGCAAACTTAAGGATCAAATTAAAAGAACGATCCCCATTCATCAAATTGATAAGCCGAGTATCGACTTAAAAGCCGAGGAGCCGCACACCGACGCGACACTCGTTTTCGCAATCGAGCAATCCAGCGAAGCAACGCCCGACTGGAGGACAGAGCTGATCGATTTCCTCACCCACGGAAAACTTCCCGCGGAAAAGTGGAAGGCACGATGACTCAAGGCGCACAGTTCAAATTACGTCATCACCAATGGCGTACTCCATAGGTGGACAGCGAACAAAGTTCTTCTCCGATACATCCACAGCGAAGAGACGTATCTCTTCATGGCCGAGACGCACGAAGGAGCCGGAGGAAATCACTCGGGCGGACGAGCACTCGCTTTGAACGTAAAAAGCTTCGGCTTTTACTGGCCAACTATGATTACTGACTGCGATACGTGCGCACGAAAATGAGATAAGTGCCAACGACACGCCTCGACGATCCACTGCCCAACCAAAGCACTGCGAACGATGACAGCCCCTTACCCATTCATGCGCTGGGCAATGAACATCATCGGTCCAATGCCCCAATCTCGACATAAGCGTTACATCTTGGTGCAATGACCATTTCGCAAAGTGGATCGAAGCTGAGTCCTACGCATCGATCACCGAGAGGGAAGTCCAAAAGTTCGTCTGGAAGAATATGATCTATCGCCACGGACTACCTTACGAAATCGTCACTAACAATGGCCTCAGTTCATCGTGCAGAAGTTTCGCGAGTTTTGTGACAAGTGGAGGATCTGACTAAACATGTCCACTCCTCGCTACCCGTAGAGTAATGGCCAGGCCAGGTCCTCAAACAAGACAATCATTGACGGAATCAATAAGCGACTCCACTTAAAGAAGGGTTTCTGGGCCGACAAACTGGACGGAGTCCTCTGGTCGCACCGAACAACGCCACGAGGGGCGACCAAGGTAACACCGTTCTCTCTCGCTTACGGAATCGAAGCTATGGCGCCAGCCAAAGTAAATGTCACCAGTCTGCGACGATCAAGGATGCCAAAACATGTCAAACTTAATAGTGAAATGCTCCTCGACACTCTCGATGCCATCGAGGAGAGACGAGACCAAGCTTTACTCCGTATCCAGAATTATGAAAACCAGATCGAGAGCTACTACAACATAAAAGTTCGCTACAGCAATCCCCCTAGGGCTGAGAGAATCTGCCATGTGCAAGGGCTTCGGCTCACCCCTGACTGGTCCTTCCCTTCAATGGTACATTAATCTTCCTACAAAATCTATAAGGTCCTTCGCATAACTCAGCGACAAGTTCGTGGAGCAATTTGCTAGCAGCAAAAACCTGGAAAAGAATTCCGATGATCTCTACGAAGTGCTCCAGCACAGAGCTGAGGCCTATATCGCGCGCTTCAACCAAGAAAAAGTAGTTATCCCTTAGTGCAATGCCGGGACGGCTATCTCCGCCTTCAAAAGGGGCCTGCTCACTGTCAGGGACCTGTACAAGGAACTAACCAAGTACTAATGAAAAACAATGGAAGATGTCCTATCCAGGGCTTGGGCCCAAGTGAGATGGGAAGAGGACGTCGTGAGATGAGCCAAGGCCCAACAGAAGCAGGAGCTTAAGCCAAGCAAGCAACTCAGAAACGATTGCAACGAAGGACCCCAATCCAGGCCCCCAAGGGAAGCCGAATGACATAGCAAGGGCAGACAACCGAAACGCCCCGTTCCTCGACTCGAGTGAATGAGCGTGTCTATCTGGCCTGACATATTTCACTTGTCTATCTCAAAGCCCGAGCTGGTAAACGTCGTAAGGCATGATTGGTCAGCACGTCAAATGGCCTCCTAAGATGAAGGCCGCAAACGTTAATTGAAACCCCAACCGATGGTGCGACTTCCACCATGACCTCGGCCACAAGACGGAGGACTGCATCGCCCTAAGTCTGGAAGTCAATGAGCTCCTCAAGAAGGGGCATCTGAAGGAATTCCTCTACGACAAGGCCAAAAGCCTCCAGACTAAGGAAGGCGCGAACAGGCCCTCAGAAACGAAGCCCGCATCTCCCTTGCACCAAGACCGAGTTATCCATGTGATCTCCGGAGGCTCAGAGATAAGCGGTATAAGCCATGCGGCCGCTAAGCGCAGCACCAGGAACGCAAGACACGGTCAAGAGACGAAGGACCCAAAGCGCCTGCTCCTCGGGACAGACGAGATCAGTTTCACTGCCAAGGAACATGAGAGGGTCCTGGCTCTCCATCACGACGCCCTGGTCATCTCCCTCACCGTAGCAAACTGCTTAGTGAGGCGGATCCTAATAGACAACGGTAGCTCCGGCAACATCATCTTCCTCCCAGCCTACACCGACTTAGGGCTTTAGGAAAAGGCACTAACAAGAAAGGTAACTCCACTTATAGTCTTCAGTGGAGAGGTAAAGAACACCTTTGGGGAGGTAATCCTTCCAGTATACGCCGAATGAGTAAACCAACCAACAAAGTTCCTCGATGTCGACTGTGCATCCTCCTACAACATGATATTAGGTCGGCCCTAGATCCACAACATGGGGGCCGTACCCTCGACTCTCCATCAATCCATCAAATTCCCGACCCCCTGGGGCATCAGTTTAATCAAAGGAGATCAGGAGAATTCCAGGGCCTGCTATCAAACCAGGGTGAAAGGGAAGAGCCCGGTCTTATAGCAATTACTGAAAGTCCCTCCGGCCTTGCATACGGAAGAGCCCGAGGTGGAAGAGATGGACGCGATACCTGTGGAGGAAGGAGATCCGGATCGGAGACTGTTGATAGGATCCAAGCTTCCCGCAGGGCTAAGGCAGAGATTAATCGACTTCCTCCGCTCCAACTCGTCTGTTTCGCCTGGTCAGATGAGGATATGCACGGGGCCGAGATTATCATGCACAAGTTGCAGGTAGACCCTCAATTCACCATTGTACGGCAGAAAAGAAGGAAATTTGCCCCCGAAAGGGACAAAATAATCAACAAAGAGGTCAAGAACCTACTCGACGCTGGATTCATAAGAGAAGTCTATTACCCTGAGTGGCTAGCCAACGTTGTCGTAGTCAGGAAAAAGAATGGGAAATGGAGGGTCTGCATTGACTTCACCGACCTCAACATATCATGCCCCAAAGATCCTTTTCCCCTACCTAATATCGACAAGTTTGTCGACGCCACTGCAGGCCACCAGGCTCATGAGTTTCATGGATGCCTTCTCGGGTTATAACCAAATCCTCATGCATCCGGACGACCAAGAGAAGACCTCCTTCATGACCCGTACAGGCATTTATTGCTACAAAGTCATGCCTTTCGGCCTGAAAAACGCATGATCTACATACCAAAGACTCGTAAACATGATGTTTGCCGAACAGATCGGACAGACCATAGAAGTCTGTCTACATAGATGACATGTTGGTCAAATCCCTCGAGGCAGAAGACCACATCTCCCATCTACAACAAGCCTTCGTCACCCTCAGGAAGTACAAAATGAAGCTCAACCCCTCAAAGTGTTTGTTCGGGGTCAACTCCGGAAAATTCCTGGGATACATAGTTACTTATAGGGGCATC
The DNA here is from genome assembly GCA_932364175.1 of Eruca vesicaria subsp. sativa. Taxonomy (NCBI): domain Eukaryota; kingdom Viridiplantae; phylum Streptophyta; class Magnoliopsida; order Brassicales; family Brassicaceae; genus Eruca; species Eruca vesicaria. The sequence goes on along the minus strand of CAKOAT010058266.1, from coordinate 95,723 downwards.
GAGGCCAATCCGAAACAGGTGCGAGCCATCCAGACGATCCCTTCCCCGCGAAACATAAAGGAAGTCCAACGGTTAACGGGCCAGATGGCTGCATTAAGCAGGTTCATCTCCAGGCTGTCCGATAAATCTCACGCCTTCTTTGAGGCCCTGAAAGATCCCAAGGATTTCCAGTGGAATGACAAGTGCAAACTCGTTCTCAACGATACACCTCCTCTCCTCTCCAAACCCCTAGACGGAGAAACCATTCTACTCTACCTTGCTGTATCCGAGCATGCAGTAAGCGGCATCCTTGTGAGAGAAGAGGGATGGAGACAACACTTTGTCTACTACGTGAGCAAGTCCTTGTTGGACGCAGAAACTTGCTACAGCCATCTCGAAAAGCTAGCACTAGCATTGGTTACGGCGGCCCGCAAGCTCCAGTCCTACTTCCTAGCCCACCATGTCTTGGTAATCACTTCATTCCCCATAAAAGCCGTTCTCCACAAGCCCAAGATATCAGGACGCCTCGCAAAGTGGGCGATTGAGCTCGGGGAATACGATATAATATTCAAACCTGCTACGGCCATCAAGTCATAGGTCCTCGCTGACTTCATCGCCAAATTCTCACCTTCTACGCTTCCGATCCCGGAGTCAGAGGTTGAGTTCCAGGGTTCGGCAGGAGGAATAGGAGAATGGACTCTACATGTCGACGGTTGCAGCAACGTGAGAGGGGCAAGGGTAGGCCTGGTCTTAACCTCCCCCACTAGCGAGTTGGCATCAAGAGCAACAAGATGCAACTTCAAAACTACAAATAATGAAGCCGAGTATGAGGCCTTAATTGCAGGCCTCTCATTCATTAAGCAAATGGGAGCAGAGGAGATCAAAGTCTTCAGCGACTCCCAACTAATCATCAGCCAGGTCCAAGGTGATTACCAGGCCAAGGACGCTAGTATGATCAGATACCTCGCCGTTGCAAAGCGCCTGATCAAAAGACTCCAGAGCTGTAAGCTTACCCAAGTTCCCAGAGGACAAAACTTGCAAGTTGATGCCCTGGCTAACCTAGGGTCCACCCTAGAAACCACTAGCCAGATGAATATTCCCCTGCTGGTTCTCCAGTGGCCGGCAACAGACAGAGAAGGGGATCCCGAAGAAATCTCCGTCATCGACGAAGGAGAAACCTGGATGACCCATATAATCGACTACCTTGTACGCAACCTCCTCCCCGAGGATCGAAGCGAAAACCGAAAGATAAAGACGCAAGCTGCAAGATACTGTGTCACCAAAGGAAAATAAAACTGAAGGTCCTCTTCAGGACCATACCTGCGATGTCTTACCCCCAGGGAAGCGGCCCGGGTCCTAGAAGAGCTCCATGAAGGAGAATGTGGCTCCCACTCCAGCAGCCGAAGCCTAGTGCTCAGAGCCAGAAGAGCTGGCTATTACTGGCCCACGATGGCCAATGACGCCCTCAGAAAAGCTAGGCCCTGCGATCAATGCCAGAGGCACGCCCCGATCTCCAACCTCCCTCCGGAGAACCTGAAATCCTTAAGCTCTCCCTGGCCCTTCCAAAAATGGGGCATGGAAATCGTTGGAAAATTCCCAATGGCACCGGGGAAAGAGGTATTCCTCCTCGTAATAACCGACTACTTTACGAAATGGGTAGAGGCCGAGGCCCTAGCCACGATTACTACAGAGAAAATAAATAAGTTCATATGGAAAAATGTGATAACCCGCTTCGGCACGCCCCAAGAGATTGGCACAGACAACGGGCCCCAGTTCACGAGCCACGACTTCAGAGAATTCTGCCAAGAGTGGAACATTAAGCTCTCCTTCTCTGCACCGCGGCACCCACAGTCAAATGGCCAGGCCAAATCTACAAACAAAACCATGGTCAACATGATTAAGAAACGCCTGGAGAAAGCTGGGCAGAAGAGTTACACGGAGTCCTCTGGGCTTATCGGACCACTCCAAAAACAGCCACGCAAGAGACTCCATTCTCACTAGTCTACGGCATGGAATCCGTGATACCCACGGAGGTACACATCAGAACGACTGTCTCCGAACCTATCTCCTAGGAGGAAAAGAATGAATTGTTGACCCTAAGCCTGGATCTACTCGACGAAAGGAGAGAGGCTGCCCGCCTAAGGAACATTTTCTATCAACAGAAAGTGGCCATGAGCTACAATAAGAAAGTCAGGACCAGAACCTTCCAGCAAGGGGACTGGGTCCTGCACGAGTCTGCGACCATACTAAAGACAAGTCTGCAGGGAAGCTGGCCCCAGGTTGGAAAGGCCCATAGAAAATAATTGGAGTGCAGAGGGCAGGAGCCTACAAGCTGCAAGACAGCAAAGGAAAGGTCCAATCTAACTGCTGGAACGCCCTGCACCACAAGCTCTACCATTTCTAATTAGATCTCCGGATCAGGTTTCTACAGATACCTACCTATCTATAGATTTTAAGTACACTGGTTTCCTGCTCCTATGTATGCTAAAAACGTATACGGACTAAGACTATATAGCATATTTTAGTTCCGACTAAAGGAGTCACACGAATTCCACCAAACTTAAAAGGGGCATACTAACTGGATCAGACCCCTAGGGGAACCTCGATCCTGGTGAACCTTACATCTACGTGAAATGACTCACATACAAAACCACCAAGCGGGACCAGGTCCCAATGGACACCTCCCATCTACAAGACATGTTTCACATATAAGAACACTTGGGTATGCGAATTGGAATAGGCTTGATCAACCTTAATACAATGTCGACAATACCTCCGCCTCTGTTTAGAGGCCTTGAGCCGTAGTCTACAAGGGGGCCACACGTACTAGTGCATTAATCCCTGCATCAAACACGCCCCGAGCTAAACGAGATGCAGGGGGCATGACGTATATCTACAGAGTGCTGAGATCAGCCCCATGGTTTCAGGGAGCAGACAGTGCATAAAACCCCGGGAGCAATTCTATCCTACTTATCCAGACGTGGAAAGTAGCAAGTCTGGTACGTGGCTCACTACTTCCCAATAGACCTACCCCAGCACAAACATGTAAGGCTGAGAGTGGCTTTGTGCAGAAAGCAGAGTGCAGCATTACATGATCTCGATAGTGGCCTAATTAGCAGAATGCGAATCCTTATCCGAGATCGGTAGTGGCCCACCTAAGGGGGGCAGAATACGATCCCGATGACAACAAGCCTGCGGGCCCCAAATGTTCAAAATTCTTAATTTTACATTCTCACCTAAGATCGGTAGTGGCATACCTAAGGGATACAGAATACGATCTCAGAGATAATGGCCTCAGGGTCCGACCCCAAGGTCCCCGATACTCAAAATCCCGAATTTTACATCTGTTGTCTACTCGCTTGGGGCCCAGGCCAATCACCTTAAAATCTATTCGCAAACCTTAGGGTTCTGAGCAATTTCCCCTGTGATACAGGAAAGACCCCAGGGTCCCAAGAACAGACTTGAACTGCTAAAGTCCAATACTTAACCTCACGGTTAAAATATGAACTTCCGAGTTCCCAGTGTTCAAAATCCTGAATTTTACACTTCCAACCCCCGGGCTCAGCTAAGAGACCTCAGGGCCCTAAACCTTCAAGCTAAAATGCTTAGTCTTCGGGCTCAATCAAAATCTCCAAGCCTAGGCCACGAGCCAATAAACCTGGAGCTACGAGTTCCCACTTCCGCGAAGGACCCTTCTGTCTCCATAATGCAGGGTCCAACCAAATATCTCAAAAATCTAAGCAAAGTTCTGGAAATCCCCTGAGACCCCTGGGTCCTAAGCATTGGAAAGTACGATTCTAACAATTCATCCCCAACATGCTAGTCAATTCAACAAGGTCTTAACCTTCAGGCAAACACACACGTGAAAAGAAACTTCGTTGCTAAAAAGCGAAGTGCACAAAAGCAACATGAATCAGGACTCGAAGAAATTAAGACAGTAAAACAAAAAACAATGAAGCAAAGACATGCAAGATCTTAAAAACATAAATTCATTGTCTGCCAGAGCCAGAGGATGGAGGAATGGTTGGTTCATCGGAAAAGGAGGGAGGATCCACGCCTTTAAACTTTGCCTCGGCAAGAACCATGGCCTTGTACCGATCAAACTCCCTGGCCAAGTCCTAGCTATGAGCCCACCCAGCGAGCTAATCACGCATCACTTCCTATCGAGAGGTGATCTTTCCCCCGTTTACAGCCATCACTTTCACGTCCTCGGAGGTCTTCACCTCGGCTCTTAAGTTCTCCAAAACCTCTTCCAATTCTTGATTCCTACGGCTTTGCGCCAAAGCTTCTGACGAAGAGGTTTCCACCACTCCTTCAATCGTCTTGATCTTGGCCTGAAGATCACACAGGTCCATTCCTTGAGCAACCCTCATGCTTTTCTCCTCAGATAATTGTTGGGAGACTCGGGACAACCCCTTTGCTTCCTACTTGATTAAGGACACATCCTCCTCCGACAATAGAGCTCCCAATTGATGCAATAGATAAATGACCTGTGCGAAAGGTCACCCCGTCAGATTCACGATAGCAAGGCTGAAACGAGAGCAAGAATCTTGGCCTTACATGAAGAAGTTTCTACTGAAGCATTAGGGTCATCTCAGCGGGATCTCCACCCGAAAGAATGGTATTCTCCTGCAAGAACACCCTAGCATTTAGATCCCTGAGAACCTCAGACAAACCCCCAGCCGCGTGTTCAGTATGAAAAGCTCGCGGAGACAACCGAGCGGTCATCCTACCCCTCAACCTTCTCCCCTGAGAAGAAGAAAGAGCCTCGCTTTTGATCACCATCTTGCGGCTACTCCCAGTTATTATAACGTCATCCCCCGAAGCGGCTGAGGCAACGGCAACCTTCCTCGCCGAAATGGCCTCATTCGCCATGTTAAAGGCCGTCGGGTGAGTCCACCCTGACGCTGCACAAGGGGCCACCTGACGCTGCACAAGGGGAAGGATGCCGGTCCAGAGAACATTGGCTTCTCCGCCCGCACGGGCCGGGTGAGTCCCACCTGCAAAATATCACAGGGAGGAAAATCAGTCAAGTAAATCCTATCATCGCTCCAAGGTATCAACTCCTCTTACCTACGAGGTTCCATTGATAGCGGGAACCGGGAAGAGTCATGAACGCGTATCTCTCCTGCCACCTCTTCAAGAAAGACAAACCCTTGCGATCATTTTTCGGAAGTTCCTCAACAATAGGAAGGCCGTTGCGAGGCCGAAGGTGTAAGCGATCCTCCCCGCCATTGATCGGAGCAAGATGATAAGCAAACATCACCTCATCGACGCCCAGGGGAAGGCATTCCACGTCACTTAATTTTTGAATGGCAATAAGGATACGCCAAGCCGGAGGATTCAGCTGGGAAAGAGAAGGCCTTTATGCTAATCTAAAAATGCATATTTTGCACTGATCAATTGGTATTTTTAGGATTTGTTGTGAGTTCACAGGGTCTTAAAGTTGATAAGGAGAAGATCAAGGCGATTAAAGACTGGCCCACAACCACAATCGGCCATGTCCGGAGTTTCCATGGATTAGCAAGCTTCTATAGGCGGTGTATCAAGGACTTTAGTACCATAGCAGCCCCAATGACCTCAGTGATCAAGAAGAATGTGTCCTTTACTTGGGGACCAGCCCAAGAAGAATCCTTTAACAAATTAAAGCATAGCTTGACCCATACACCAGTCCTTACTCTTCCTAATTTTGATAAAACTTTTGAGATTGAGTGTGATGCTTCAGGTACATGTATAGGTGCTGTGCTTACACAAGGAGGTCGGCCAGTGTCCTATTTCAGTGAGAAATTGAGTGGGCCGACACTCAATTATCCAACCTATGACAAAGAGAAATATGGTCTAGTAAGATCTCTTGAAACTTGGCAACATTATCTTTTGTCTAAGGAGTTTGTTATTCATACAGATCATGAGACCCTTAAACATTTGAGAGGCAAAACAACACTCAAGAAGAGGCATGCTAGATGGTTGGAGTTTGTGGAGACATTTCCCTATGTCATCAAGTACAAGAAAGGGAAAGACAATGTGGTAGATGATGCCTTATCAAGGCGACACACTCTCATCACCACTATGGAGGCTAAGATCATGGGTTTTGAACATAATAAAAATGCTTATACTACTGACCCTGATTTTTCTGAATTGTTTAGCAGTACCACCAAAGGAGCAGTCGGCCCCTTTTATCAGCATGATGGATTTCTGTTCAAGGAAAAACGTCTTTGCATCCCACAAGGATCCATGAGGGATCTACTGACCAGATAGGCCCACAGAGGAGGTCTCATGGGACACTTTGGCCGGATCAAGACTTTAGACGTCTTGACTGAGCACTTCTACTGACCGCGGATGAGACAATATGTGAAAAACCTCTGTTCCAAGTGCAATGTTTGCATGAAAGCCAAGTCCAGGTCACATCCTCACGGTTTACATATGCCTTTACCTATTCCTAACGCCTCTTGGGTAGACCTATCTATGGACTTTGTGATGGGCTTGCCCAAGATCGAACACAAAGACTCCATCTTTGTTGTAGTGGACAAGTTTTCAAAGATGGCCAATGATGCCAGCAAGACAGCTGATTTGTTCTTCAAAGAAGTGGTCCGTCTACACGGTGTGCCTAGAACCATTGTCTCTGATCGTGACACCAAGTTCCTCAGCCATTTCTGGAGAACTCTATGCAAAAAGCTTGGCACCAAATTAGTCTTCTCGACAACTTGTCATCCTCAAACTGATGGCCAAACTGAGGTAGTGAACCGAAGGTCCTCTTCAGGACCATACCTGCGATGTCTTACCCCCAGGGAAGCGGCCCGGGTCCTAGAAGAGCTCCATGAAGGAGAATGTGGCTCCCACTCCAGCAGCCAAAGCCTAGTGCTCTGAGCCAGAAGAGCTCGCTAATACTGGCCCACGATGGCCAATGACGCCCTTAGAAAAGCTAGGCCCTGCGATCAATGCCAGAGGCACGCCCCGATCTCCAACCTCCCTCCGGAGAACCTGAAATCTGTTGGTGTCGAAAACCGTAATCTCGAAATCAACGTCTACGATGACTTCTGTAAGAATGGAATCATAACTTTCCACAAAAATCGTTTTATAAAACTCGAAGATCGTTTTATAAAACTCGAGAATCGTTTTATAAAACTCAAGAATCGTTTTATAAAGCTCGACGATCGTTTTATAAAAACTCGAAGAATCGTTTCATAAAACTCGAGAACTGTTTTATAAAAATCGAGAATCGTTTTATAAAACTCAAGAATCGTTTTATAAAACTCGAGAATCGTTTTATAAAACTTGACGGTCGTTTTATAAAAACTCGAAGAACCATTTTATAAAACTCGAGAACTGTTTTATAAAACTCGAGAACCGTTTTATAAAACTCGAGAATTGTTTTATAAAACTCGAGAATCGTTTTATAAAACTCGAGAATCGTTTTATAAAACTTGACAGTTATTTTATAAAAACTCGAAGAGCCGTTTTATAAAACTCGAGAACTATTTTATAAAACTCGAGAATCGTTTTATAAAACTCGAGAATCGTTTTATAAAACTCGAGAATCGTTTTACAAAATCGCAAAAAACCGAAACCGCCGCAAAACGCGAACTAGTCACGACTAGTTCGCCTGCAGGCGAACTAGGAGCCTCTCCACTAGTTCGCCTGCTGGCGAACTAAGAGTCTCTCGACTAGTTCGCCAGCAGGCGAACTAGGAGCCTCTCGACTAGTTCGCCTGCTGGCGAACTAAGCCGAGCTGGCTTAGTTTGCCAGCAGGCGAACTAGAAACTCCTTGGACTGCTGGACCGGACCGACCTGATTCTCCGCACGCTGAACCGATCATCCCGAGCCTCGATCTCCCGCATCCCCGATTCGAAACTTACGCCCTTGGACATGGTTGCATTCTGAACCACGGCCGAAATGTCTCTCGTTTCGTCTCGATCCGACTTATCGTTCGAGTTTTACGGTAAAAACCGTAAAACTCCGCTTTCTCGAAAGAACTCGAAGAAATCGTATAAAACGGTAACGGTTAAGCAAGACACCAAACATCACCTAAAGTATACGATGTATCCGAGATTTTTTCGATAAGATCATAAAAAACGCGTTTTTAATAAAAAACGTCGAGAAAATCGTAAAAAACGGCATCGGATCGGGAAACGATCTCGTATAGAATTGTAAAACGGCCCGAAAGGTCTTAAAACACGATAAAAACCCATCTCGCGATATTAACGAAATCAAACCCGAAGATACAATAACTTTTTGACGGTTTATTCGCAGAAGGGAATAAAAGCCAAGTTTGAAGATAAATAGAAGATTTCCGCGGGAAGAAAGGAAGGATGGAGATAAAAGGAAGTTTCCCGCTAAACTCAAATCCGGGCAAAATGGAAAGATTGAGTCGCTTGGGAAAGGAGTATATAAGCCAGAAGCATAGGGAAGAGGAAGAGGACAAAATTAGACCTTAAAAGACGGCTGTTAGCTTAGGAATTTAGGACTTAGCGTTTAGACTAGCAATCCAGATCCTTAGAACGTTTCGACGCCTAAGTTCTTTAATTCTTCTTGTAACAGTTGTCGATTTCTTATTTAATAAAAGCTTTCAAACAAATTCTTTATTCTCTGTTCTTCATTGCTCATCCATATCCGGTTAAATTCGTTTGTTTTAGTGATTTCCGCAGAGATCCAGGACCTCGGGAAAATTAGGATTTCATCCTAAGTTTCCATATTTGACGGAAAATCGACTGTGTGGATTTTGGTTCGCACAGTTTCGCGCTAGAAGGAGGAGGGTCGGATTCTCTTACACAATAGTCACTAAAACGAATGAGAAATAACATGCCTAACCTGAACGGCGACGTCATCTCATTCGAGAAAAGAGCAACGATCGATTCGATCAAACCTCTCAACGATCTTCTTGTTATTGAGCTGACGATCCAGAATATGGATGTCGCGAGGATATTAGTCGATACCGGAAGCTCGGCTGATATCATCTTCAAAAATACTCTCGAAAGAATGAAAATCGACTTGTCTGAAATCGCGGAAAACGTAAGCCCGCTAGTAGGACTCTCGGGAGAAACCACCATGACCCTCGGAACGATCAACCTAAAGGTTCGCGCCGGGAGCATAGTGAAAAACGTCGAATTCGAAGTCCTCGACCGACCGACCTATGTTTTACAACGCAATCGTAGGGACACCTTGGTTAAATTCGATACAAGCGATTCCGTCGACGTATCATATGTGTCTCAATTTCTGACTCCGTGCGGGATCGAGACTATATGGGGAAATCGGAGGACCTCGCAAGTTTGCTACGCCGCGGATTTAAAACAAAAAAATCTGTCGGTCGATATCTCTTCCAAAAAGAAAAAGAAGTCGACGTCCCTCGACAACGCCCCAGAGCAAGATAAAACGGAACTCTTCTGGCAGTTGCGAGCGGCCGAGGCTTTGGAAGGTAAACGCGAGCCAACCTGCAAACCCGTCATCTCAGTGTGCATCGACGAGAATTTTCCAGAACGCTGCGTCGAAATCGGTGCGAACCTGAGCGAGACCTTAAAAGTCGAACTCCTGACATGTCTGAAGCGAAACTCGAACATGTTAGCTTGGACTGCGGAAGATATACCGGGGATCGACATAAAAATCACATGTCACGAACTTAACGTTGACCCAACATCCAAACCCGTCAAACAAAAAAGACAAAAACTGGGGCAAGAACGCGCCGAAGCGGTCAACAGTGAAGTCGATAGACTTCTCAAAGTAGGATCGATCACGGAAGTTCGATATCCCGATTGGCTCGCCAATCACGTTGTCGTAAAGAAAAAGAATGGAAAGTGGCGAGTTTGCGTCGATTTTACCGATCTCAATAAAGCATGTCCAAAGGATAGTTATCCGCTGCCGCATATTGATCGCTTAGTCAAGGAAACCGCGGCAAACAAACTCTTTTCCTTCATGGACGCCTTCTCAGGATACAATCAGATCATGATGAATCCTGGCGATCGGTAGAAAACCGCATTCATAGCCGACCGGGGAACCTATTGCTATAAAGTGATGCCTTTCGGTCTAAAGAACGCCGGTGCGACTTACCAACGACTTGTCAATCGAATGTTCTCCGAGAAACTCGGAAAAACAATGGAAGTGTACATCGACGATATGCTCGTGAAATCCCTTGAAGAGCAAGACCACGTCGTACACCTCCAAGAATGTTTCGAAAGGCTCAATCTTCATGACATGAAGTTGAACCCGGCGAAGTGTCGGTTTGCCGTCGCATCCGGAGAATTTCTAGGGTACCTAGTCACTTACCGCGGGATCGAGGCTAACCCGAAACAAATCACAGCGCTAATAGAGATGGTCTCTCCCAGGACGAAACGCGAAGTACAAAGACTGACCGACAGGGTCGCAGCACTTAACCGTTTTATCTCGCGATCAACGGACAAATGTCTACCTTTCTACGAAACGTTGAAGGGAAACAAAAAGTTCGAATGGTCGGAAGAATGCGAGAAAGCTTTCCAACAGCTGAAACATTACCTAGCTACCCCACCAGTACTCGTGAAGCCTGTAGAAGGAGAACCGTTATTCCTCTATATCGCGGTATCAGCGACCGCCGTGAGTGGCGTCCTTATTCGGGAGGAACGCGGTGAACAAAAACCGATCTTCTACGTAAGTAAAACGTTATTGGACACAGAGACGCGATATTCGATGATGGAAAAATTGGTTTTGGCCGTAGTCATGTCGGCAAGAAAGTTAAGGCCGTATTTCCAATCTCACACCATCATCGTGCCCACCTCATTCCCTCTCCGCACCATTTTGCATAGTCCCAGCCAATCTGGAAGATTAGCAAAATGGGCGATCGAGTTAAGCGAGTACGATATTGAATATCGCGCAAAGACTTGCGCGAAATCGCAAGTACTCGCAGACTTCATAGTGGAACTCCCAACGGGAAGCACGTCCAACCAAGAGCCGAACTCAACCTGAATCTTATACGTTGACGGATCCTCGTCCAAACAAGGCTCTGGAATCGGCATCCTACTTGCATCCCCGACGGGAGAGGTATTGGAACAGTCAATCCAATTAATTTTCCACGCTTCGAACAATGAAGCCGAGTATGAGGCCTTGATCGAGGGACTACGATTAGCTCACGGGCTGAAGATTCGTAATCTTCACGCATACTGCAACTCCCAGCTAGTGGCTAGTCAATTCAGCGGAGAATACGAAGCAAGGGATGAGAGAATGGAAGCGTATATGATCTTGGTACTAGAATTCCTCGAGCGGAGAACGCCCAGGCAGACGCCTTGGCCGCCCTAGTATCTAGCTCGGATCCTGGTATGAGCAGGGTAATTCCCGTTGAATTCATCGAGCACCCTAGCATCGGACCGCCCATAGTCGTAAACCTCATCAATGAACCAGAGGACGATATGGAGGAGAACCATCCAGCCAAGGATCAATCCGATTACGGATTCGATCGTCCGTGGATGGAAGCGATTCTCGCATACATAACCAACGGAGAACTTCCACCGGAAAAATGGGCAGCCCGAAAAATAAAAACTCAGGCCGCACGGTATGTCGTAGTGGACGGAGACCTTTACAAATGGAGATTCTCCGGACCACTGATGACTTGCGTGCAAGGGGAGAAAGCACGGCGAGTAATGCAGGAAGTGCACTCCAGATCTTGCGGAAACCACTCCGGCGGGAAATCTCTCGGGATAAAGATCAAACGCCACAGATATTTCTGGCCAAGGATGGTAAAAGATTGCGAAGATTTTTCGCGAAAATGCGAGAAATGCTAGCCGCACGCCCCGACTATTCACCAGCCCGCTGAAGTACTTTCATCCATCTCGGCACCGTATCCGTTCATGGGGTGATCGATGGATATAGTCGGGCCAATGCACGCGTCAAAACAAAAACGCTTCCTTCTGGTTCTGACCGACTTCTTCTCTAAATTGGTCTAAGCTGACTCTTACGCAAGCATCACCTAAGGGGGGGAGAATACGATCCCGATAACAACAAGCCTCCGGGCCCCAAATGTTCAAAATACTTAATTTTACATTCTCACCTGAGATCGGTAGTGGCATACCTAAGGGAGGCAGAATACGATCTCAGAGATAATGGCCTCAGGGTCCGACCCCAAGGTCCCCGATACTCAAAATCCCGAATTTTACATCTCTTGTCTACTCGCGTCGGGGCCTAGGCCAATCACCTTAAAATCTATTCGGAAACCTTAGGGTTCTGAGCAATTTCCCCTGTGATACAGGAAAGACCCCAGGGTCCCAAGAACAGACTTGAACTGCTAAAGTCCAATACTTAACCTCACGGTTAAAATATGAACTTCCGAGTTCCCAGTGTTCAAAATCCTGAATTTTACACTTCTAGCCCCCGGGCCCAGCTAAGAGACCTCAGGGCCTAAACCTTCAAGCTAAAATGCTTAGTCTTCGGGCTCAATCAAAATCTCCAAGCCTAGGCCACGAGCCAATAAACCTGGAGCTACGAGTTCCCACTTCCGCGAAGGACCCTTCTGTCTCCATAATGCAGGGTCCAACCAAATATCTCAAAAATCTAAGCAAAGTTCTGGAAATCCCCTGAGACCCCTGGGTCCTAAGCATTGGAAAGTACGATTCTAACAATTCATCCCCAACATGCTAGTCAATTCAACAAGGTTTTAACCTTCAGGCAAACACACGCATGAAAAGAAACTTCGTTGCTAAAAAGCGAAGTGCACAAAAGCAACATGAATCAGGACTCGAAGAAATTAAGACAGTAAAACAAAAAACAACGAAGCAAAGACATGCAAGATCTTAAAAACATAAATTCATGGTCTGCCAGAGCCGGAGGATGGAGGAATGGTTGGTTCATCGGAAAAGGAGGGAGGATCCACGCCTTTAAACTTTGCCTCGGCAAGAACCACGGCCTTGTACCGATCAAACTCCCTGGCCAAGTCCTAGCTATGAGCCCACCCAGCGAGCTAATCGCGCATCACTTCCCATCGAGAGGTGATCTTTGCCCCGTTCACAGCCATCACTTTCACGTCCTCCGAGGTCTTCACCTCGGCTCTTAGGTTCTCCAAAACCTCTTCCAATTCTTGATTCCTACGGCTTAGCGCCAAAGCTTCCGACGAAGAGGTTTCCACCGCTCCTTCAATCGTCTTGATCTTGGCCTGAAGATCACACAGGTCCATTCCTTGAGCAACCCTCATGCTTTTCTCCTCAGATAATTGTCGGGAGACTTGGGACAACCCCTTTGCTTCCTACTTGATTGAGGACACATCCTCCTCCGACAATAGAGCTCCCAAATGATGCAATAGATAAATGACCTGTGCGAAAGGTCACCCCGTCAGATTCACGATAGCAAGGCTGAAACGTGAGCAAGAATCTTGGCCTTACCTGAAGAAGTCTCTACTGAAGCATTAAGGTCATCTCAGCGGGATCTCCACCCGAAAGAATGGTATTCTCCTGGAAGAACACCCTAGCATTCAGATCCCTGAGAACCTCAGACAAGCCCCCAGCCGCGTGTTCAGTATGAAAAGCTCGCGGAGACAACCGAGCGGTCATCCTACCCCTCAACCTTCTCCCCTGAGAAGAAGAAAGAGCCTCGCTTTTGATCACCATCTTGCGGCTACTCCCAGTTATTATAACGTCATCCCCTGAAGCGGCCGAGGCAACGGCAACCTTCCTCGCTGAAATGGCCTCATTCGCCATGTTAAAGGCCGTCGGTTGAATCCACCCTGACGCTTCACAAGGAGAAGGACGCCGGTCCAGAGAACATTGGCTTCTCCGCCCGCACGGGCCGGTTGAGTCCCACCTGCAAAATATCACAGGGAGGAAAATCAGTCAAGTAAATCCTATCATCGCTCAAAGGTATCAACTCCTCTTACCTACGAGGTTCCATTGATAGCGGGAACCGGGAAGAGTCATGAACGCGTATCTCTCCTGCCACCTCTTCACGAAAGACAAACCCTTGCGATCATTTTTCGGAAGTTCCTCAACAATAGGAAGGCCGTTGCGAGGCCGAAGGTGAAAGTGACCCTCCCCGCCATTGATCGGAGCAAGATGATAAGCAAAAATCACCTCATCGACGCCCAGGGGAAGGCATTCCACGTCACTTAATTTTTGAATGGCAATAAGGATACGCCAAGCCGGAGGATTCAGCTGGGAAAGAGAAGGCCTTTATGCTAATCTAAAAAATGCATATTTTGCACTGATCAATTGGTATTTTTAGGATTTTTTGTGAGTTCACAGGGTCTTAAAGTTGATAAGGAGAAGATCAAGGCGATTCAAGACTGGCCCACAGCCACAATCGGCCATGTCCGGAGTTTCCATGGATTAGCAAGCTTCTATAGGCGGTGTATCAAGGACTTTAGTACCATAGCAGCCCCAATGACCTCAGTGTTCAAGAAGAATGTGTCCTTTACTTGGGGACCAGCCCAAGAAGAATCCTTTAACAAATTAAAGCATAGCTTGACCCATACACCAGTCCTTACTCTTCCTAATTTTGATAAAACTTTTGAGATTGAGTGTGATGCTTCAGGTACATGTATAGGTGCTGTGCTTACACAAGGAGGTCGGCCAGTGTCCTATTTCAGTGAGAAATTGAGTGGCCCGACACTCAATTATCCAACCTATGACAAAGAGAAATATGGTCTAGTAAGATCTCTTGAAACTTGGCAACATTATCTTTTGTCTAAGGAGTTTGTTATTCATACAGATCATGAGACCCTTAAACATTTGAGAGGCAAAACAACACTCAAGAAGAGGCATGCTAGATGGTTGGAGTTTGTGGAGACATTTCCCTATGTCATCAAGTACAAGAAAGGGAAAGACAATGTGGTAGATGATGCCTTATCAAGGCGACACACTCTCATCACCACTATGGAGGCTAAGATCATGGGTTTTGAACATAATAAAAATGCTTATACTACTGACCCTGATTTTTCTTAATTGTTTAGCAGTACCACCAAAGGAGCAGTCGGCCCCTTTTATCAGCATGATGGATTTCTGTTCAAGGAAAAACGTCTTTGCATCCCACAAGGATCCATGAGGGATCTACTGACCAGAGAGGCCCACGGAGGAGGTCTCGTGGGACACTTTGGCCGGATCAAGACTTTAGACGTTTTGACTGAGCACTTCTACTGATCGCGGATGAGACGATATGTGAAAAACCTCTGTGCCAAGTGCAATGTTTGCATGAAAGCCAAGTCCAGGTCACACCCTCACGGTTTACATATGCCTTTACCTATTCCTAACGCCCCTTGGGTAGACCTATCTATGGACTTTGTGCTGGGCTTGCCCAAGATCGAACACAAAGACTCCATCTTTGTTGTAGTGGACAGGTTTTCAAAGATGGCCATTGATGCCAGCAAGACAGCGGATTTGTTCTTCAAAGAAGTGGTCCATCTACACGGTGTGCCTAGAACCATTGTCTCTGATCGTGACACCAAGTTCTTCAGCCATTTCTGGAGAACTCTATGGAAAAAGCTTGGCACCAAATTAGTCTTCTCGACCACTTTTCATCCTCAAACTGATGGGCAAACTGAGGTAGTGAACCGTACTCTCTCTCAGCATTGAGAGCTACGGTGGGTAAGAACATCAAGAATTGGTTAAACTGTTTACCATTTATTGAATTTGCTTATAACCATGCCAAACATACTATCACTAACCACTCTCCCTTTGAGGTTGTTTATGGTTTTAATCCAGAGACACCAATGGATCTTAAGCCCTTACCACCAGCCATGTTTTTCAGTCAAAGTGGTTCCAAGAAGGCTGAATTTATTCAGAATTTGCTTCAACAAGTTAAAGCAAACATAAAGAGGAAGGCCGAGAAAGCCCGAGCCAAACTAGACCAGGGCCGCAAGAAGATCATCTTCGAACCAGGCGATTGGGTGTCGCTCCACATGAGACCGGAAAGGTTCCCAGAAGAGAGGAAGTCCAAGATTTCCCCAAGAGGAGACGGCCCATTCCAAGTCTTAGAGAGGATCAACAACAACGCCTACAAGCTTGATTTACGCGGTACATTTAAGGCATCTTCAATGTTCAATGTGGCTGATTTGGCTTCTTATATTGCAGATGATGAAGAAGTTCTGAGGACAGAACCTTTCCAAGGGAGAGGGGATGTTGTGGGCACTCAACCTGAGGTTCCTGAAGTTCCCCTAATGCGCAAGGGTCCGGCCACAAGATCAGGTTCCCGGAACATAAGAGCTGGATTTACCAAGGCCATCCAAGACATGCTAGATCAAGACAAGACCGGCCTCGAGCAACTACTTATTGAAGAGATGGAAGACTTGAAGATTGTAGATCAAGTTGGTTCAAGTGAGGTTCATGTCCTGCTCGGCCCGATCCAGTTCCACTCCTTCTCCCAAAGCCGGTCCGGCTCGATCATCTCCAAATTCGAGCTCGGTTCCTTTGCTGATCAAATTTCATCCGGTTTCCCTTAAACCCTGGTCCAATTAAAGGTATGAAGGTAAGATTTCAATTAAGATTTCTAACCAGCTTATTGTTTTTGGTTTTTTTGGTTTTCTAATTTTATTTCGGTTTAGTTTAATAATTGGGCAAACAATAAATTTGGGCTATGTTAGCCAATTTGGTTTTTTATTTCCAGGCCTTTGTTTAGCCTTGCATTTTAGAGTCCCAGTAGAGTCATTGTCGTTTTGCTTCAAGTCCCCAAGAAGGGCAAACCTCAATGGACGATATATAAGTCCCATATGAGAGGAGTTATTATTTTTTTCTTTGAATTAATATATGAGTCAGTTTGCCCCTAAGAGAAAAACACTAAAGTCTTTCTAGTCTGTGAGAAGTCGTCCAGGAAGAAAGTTGAATCTTATCAAACTTTGATCCATAGAGTTTGTGGCAATTCTTCATTCCATCATCATCCATTGATCCAACTTGAGAGAGACTTCAGTCCAGCAAGCAGGATCCCATTTTGTCCATCATTCCATCCACTGATCTAGCTGAGAGAGACATGAGTCCAGCATCTAGATCCCATCTCCATCCTTGTTCCAACAGACTCCTCATTCATCCCTATCACTCATCATCAAACCGGCCATAGATCCATTCTCATCCCTTCCGAATTCTTCACCCTTTGTCATTTTTTTTCTTTCTCTTTTTCCTTTTTTAGTCTTATAAAAACCAGAAAACCTCATAAAAACATTGTCCATTGATTTCAGGGAGTTTTGGAACGAGTCCTCTTACCAAACCGATCATTCGCCCAATCGGCTATAATCGGACCAGGAACCTCCATCAAACCATCCAGGAACTAAGCATGCCCGTGCCTACAACATTTGTCCTTGTCGCCTCCGGAACCACCGAGACCGATATGTCAAGCTCCTCAGAAGAGTCGGAGACGTGCCAGATGTGACCTGAGTTAGCAGGTGAGCGAAGCCGAGCAGTGACTTCGGGATCCAGTTGATTCACGTTTGATCCGCTCGGATCGAGTCCAGCACCCGGGGCTATGTCATAGCCAGCCACGATGTAGGAGAGAACGGTCTCGTCAACATATCTCGAGATCAGCACCAGTGGAGATAAACAGTAATCGCCTTGATCAGGCAACCCAGGGTAAAGCCTTTCGGCCTTCGCCTTACGGACTTTCTCTTCTTCTTGAAAATAGTCTATCTTTGCCTGTGGAATCGCCTCCCCTTCTTAGTTAAGCATCTCCAAGAAATTCCACGTCACAATAGCTTGGCTCCAGAGACATCGCACCTCATCGTACGCCTCCAAATTTGCCTCACGGGCCTTGATTCGTTCAAATCGAGCGTTCACCTTTCTAGCCATTTCGGCGCGAACCTTCGCTTGCTCACGAGTGACCTCAAGGAGCCGAGATCCCCTCAGATGAGTGTTTTCATCGTCTCTCTCTTTGATTGCATTAGCCATCTTCAGCTCAAGTTCAGCTTTCTCCTTTTCAAGCTCACTAGATGCAAACTTAACAGTTTCCAGCTCCTTGGAAACGTCCTCGAGCTCATTCGCCTGAGCTTCGGCCTGATTAACTGCCTCGTCCCTTATGTTCTCCGAGTCCGCAAGCGAAGCCTCAGCCTCGATCGTGTTTTGAGCCTCCCCGAGACTGGCATACGTTGATTTGAGCTCGGTATCGTACTTCCCGACCAAGGCATTCACGCCATCGCCAGCGTGCAAACAAAAAGAAACTTGTGGCTTAAGTGGCAAAAGACGAGACAACCACCATCAAAGAACAAATGATCAAATGAACAACTTACCACCTCCTTAAGACGAGCAATTTCTAAATAAGCATCTCGAAAGAACAATTGATCGACTGCCCTTGCATCGGGAACATGAGCCCGATCAGTCGAAGGGCCGTTCCCGTGGAGTCCGACACTCTAACCTCAGAGTCAACCTTCTCCTTTGTTGCCTTCTTCTTCTTCTTCCTTCCCTTCTTCTTATTCTTCTTGGAACAATCTGGAAGAACGATGTCCTGCTCACCTGGAGGATCTTCACCTATCGGTTTCACCGCATCGGGGTCCCGATCCTCGTCAACTCCCTTTTCAGTGGGTCGACCGACGTTTGTGTCGCCTTGAAGGCTTGGATCATCCTTCAACCCGGATGCATCCTCGACAGACTTAGATTTCTTCTTCTTCCTCCTTTTCTTGGCAGGAGGGTCTGCAGACAAATTGTCGTCAACCACGTCAAGTCCATCAACCTGATCCTCGGTCTCTTCGACCCGCGAACTTTTAGAACCCCCGACCGATAGGTCGGGCATATACGTAATATCATTATCAGCGAGAGGGGGAATCACCTCACCAGACGGCACTCCCCCTCCGAGATCAAAGCCGTCGATCATGTTCAGCAGTGCGGCACCTTGGGAGGACTCTCCTCGTTTCTGCTTGATAACCTTAATGAGATGAGGAAGCTCTTTCATCGCAAACGCTTGGTTGATCACTCGTTGTTCTTCTCTCAAGAAAAGGACTAATCTCTTCTTACTCGTTTGACCCTCACACGGAAGCTTGGAATCCCAATCACCTGTGGGACGCCCGATGAGAAAAACGGATGGTCACCTGAAAAAATATACAAAAAGAACAGTTAAATCAGACGAGATGTGTGAAAGTCGAGACGAGCAATCTACCAGTTTGCCAATTCCAATAAGTCCGAAACTCCTCGCCCGGGGGCTCGACGAAAGCGTATTCATCACCCTTGATGAAGAAGCATCAACACTGCCAGTTTGGCGTCTTCATCGGATGACCAGTGATGACGTTGTAACTCGTTCTCATCTTCACTGAGTAGAGGCCATGATCGAAAAGGGTTATCAATGTTAACTCCTCAAACGCTTTACAACACAGAGAGAAGCCAATCTCGGCAGCCATGACCATCAACACGACCGCCATACGAAACGACCCATTTACCATTTGACTGATGGCCACATTGCGAGGAGAGAAGTAAGAGGTGATCAAGCGAGGGATCGGGAACCAGAGTCTGGTGTCATTCCCGAAGTAAGATTTGTACACGCACTGATAACCGATCGGAGGCGACCACAGACGTTGATAGGCAGTCGAGATCATATAAGTAACGCCGACTGCACTCTGGGCTATGAGCAGATTTTCGACTATAACAACAGCCGACCCTGTTGCAAATGTGTTGTCCACGACTGACCAGCAACCTTAGCGGGACGCAACAATTCCCGCAGAACTACCGATCCTCCCTCGAAAACCCCGTCTCCCAAATAACGAGTCGGGTTAGGAGGAAGGCCTTCTTCCCTAACTCGTTTCGCGTTGTCATATTCGTACCACATCGGCACCGGTCGGTTAGCATTTGCTTGTTGAGGTCGGTTGGAGTTTACTTGACTAGATCGGTTTGGGTTTGTTCGCGTCGGCTTAGATCGCGACGGTTAAGGTTGCCTGATACGAGGATATTCAACATCTCTGCCGCGTCATTTCCCGCATCATTACCTGAGTTCTCTCTCGCTATCCACGACGAGAAGTCTCTGAAATAGACTAAGTCCATCCACGTCCCTTAGTGCGTTCCGGTGCACTAAATCAAAGTCCTCTAAGGGTTCGTTGGTTGTCTTGTCCCTGGCCGGACTCGACGCAATTGCGATGTTTTTCCCTTTTTCCTCTCGCGTAAGTTTTCTCCGTAGGCACATCCTTATCGGTACAACAATCTAAAGAGAGAAAGTAAAGAGAAGGGAGAGAGAAGAATACCTGCGGCAGCGAAGAAAGTAAAGGAGACAGAATGAAGAAATATATATATATAGAAGGGAGGGGGCGCGATTCCCAGAGTCATCATTAGGTCTATTAAAACCTAATTAGGCCATAATTATTCGCGACTCCTCGCATTCTAATGGGCCGAGGTCTGCCAAAAATACCCTTTTAAAATGCGACTGTTTGTATTCTCACGGCTTTGGTTTACTTCACCAAAAAGACGAGTAAACGACCCGAGGCAAAGCAAGACGACGAGCAGATCATTCGGTCATCAAGTCGAAGTAAGTTAATGAGCGAACAATCCTATTGATTGGTCAAGTGCTCATCTCGGCAACATCGAGAAAAATAAAGAACGTGAGACAAGGCAAGGCGAGAAACAGATGGTTCCGAAATAAGCTAACGAGCGAACAATCCTACTGATTCGTCAAGTGCTCGTCTCAGAAACAACGTTAAGACGAGTGCACAACCCGAGGCAAGGCAAGGCGACGAACAGATTGTTCGGAAACGAGTTAACGACCGAAAAATCCTATTGATTCGTCAAGTGCTCACCTCGGAAACAATATCAAGGCGAGTAAAAAATCCGATTGCGAACCTAAGATGAGCAAAAGCATCAATGACCCTGCTAAGTCGCGAAGAGGGTGTGTCGTCAAGTCACGCCTAAAGCAATCTACGTGTCCTGAGCCCGTTACTCGAGGGACCTAACTACTAAAATCTATCCCCGACTTGCCGAGCAACTCGACAATCGACTGGGGAGACTTACTGTAGAAGGTGGATCGCCCCATCCTTCCAAGGCCCATAGAATAACAAGGACAGCCCACTTAGGGACGACCCAGGTTGGCCCAACAACTAGCTGCGCCTCGACTCGGCCCGATTTCACTCGTCCGCGTGACTAGACAACAAAAGGCAGCCGAGTGATACGCGCCTTGACGGGCCGACCAAGAGGCCCATTAACGAGAAGTCCTTTACGGGATGCTGACCTAGTTCATTGGAAGATCAGAGCATGGTATAAAAGGAAAGGAAGAGACAACGAGAAGAAGGATCCAAAATCGAGCACTCATTTATAAGGCGGCTAAAACTAGGGTTTTCACCTCTTTGTACTTTTCCGACTTGTACTTTCACAGCTGAGCTCTCTAAGTAACGCCATCTCGTCTCGTTTGTTTCCTCATTTGTATTCAAACTCTCTCATCAATAAACTTACTCTTCCACTCATAAAATAGTAAAACGCCTTTGAAAATACCCACAGACGAGTCAAGTCACTCACCTACTGATAGTAGACCGAACTCGGTTCGAACAAGTGGCCAGACTAGCAAGTCGGATTCTTAGAAAATTTGGTTGTCTAAGTTCCGCAATTTTCTTTGTAACAGCTTTCAATATCTTTATCAATAATAGCCTTTGCGCAATTTCTTCATCTGTATTTTCATATCTTTTTCGTTTTAAGTGTGTTTCCGCAGAGATCCAGAACCTCGGGAAAGTTAGAGTTTTCCCTAAGTTTCCATATTTGACGGAAAATTGACAGTGTGAATTTTGGTTCCCATAGTTTGGCTCTAGAAGGAGTGGGGGGGGGGGGTTCGGATTCTCTTACACAATAACCACTGAACGAACAAAAAACAATATGCCTAACTCGAACGGCGATGTCATCTCGTTCAAGGACAGAGGAACGATTGACTCGATCGAACCTCTTAACGACCTCCTTGTCATCGATCTGACAATCAAGAATATGGATGTCGCAAGGATATTAGTCGATACCAGAAGCTCGGCTGATATGATCTTCAAAAACACCCTCGAGAGAATGGAAATCGTTCCATCCGAAATCGCGGAAAACTCAATCCCGCTAGTAGGACTCTTGGGAGAAATCACCATGATTCTCGGCACAGTTAACCTTACGGTTCAAGCCGGAAGCATGGTTAAATCGTCGAATTCCTAGTCATTGACCGACCAACTTCCTACAACGCAATCGTAGGAACACCGTGGTTAAACTCGATGCAAGCGGTACCATCGATGTACCATATGTTTCTCAAATTCTCAACCCCGCGCGGAATCGAGACCATCTGGGGAAATAGGAAAATCTCACAGGTCTGTTACACCGCAGATTTAAAACGAAAAAACCCTTCGGCCGACTGATATACCATGGATTTTACCCATTATTAGCCATGATATATGATTAACCTTACGGTTCAAGCCGGAAGCATGGTCAAATCGTCGAATTCCTAGTCATTGATAGACCAACTTCCTACAACGCAATCGTAGGAACACCGTGGTTAAACTCGATTCACGCAGTACCATCGATGTACCATATGTGTCTCAAATTCTTAACCATGCGCGGAATCGAGACTGTATGGGGAAATCGGAAAATCTCGCAGGTCTGTTACGCCGCAGAATTAAAACGAAAAAGCCCTTCGGCCGACTGATATAACATGGATTTTACCCATTATTAGCCATGGTATATGAGTGTTTTAAGATATATTTCTTATGTTTTGGAACTTTTTTAGAGTATTTATAGGTTCAGTTACGTTCTTGAGAAATATTGTGATTTTGGTGTCTTTTGGAGCCCTTTGAGTGCATAAATGCACAAACGTATCAGATGTTTAGCTAGGGATGGAGACCTTCCCACCGTTATATTTCACCCATCTTTTGACAAAAGATATAGCTTTGAGTTAGCTTTCCAATGCGACCGGTTTGAGGTCGATCAGCATCCTGTAGAAAAGTTATGCCTATTTTACTGAAGAGTGGTAAGTCTATGGAAAAGGCTTTCACACAAGAATGATAAAGCTTCAGATAGTAGACATTGAGACTTGTTTTGGAGCAAGTTCTCATCCTCATCCTCATCCGGCCTGAATCATATATCTCCAGAAGTCAAGCTAATGACTAAAATAAGCGCTAAGTAGGTAGCAATCCACTGTTAGGTTTGTTTTTAATTTGGTTTTAATTTCATTTACTACTAATTTTTCGTTTTTATTTATTTATTTCAGGTAAAAATAAAAATGCGAACAGTGAATTTATTGTAGCGTCGATCGACACTCTAGCAGTTCCGTCGAGCGGCACTGTAGCTACGACACTGTAGCTATGTTACTGTAGCAGTTACTCTTCATCGAAAAAAAAAATATATATATATAAATATATATATATTTTTTAATTTTTTTCTTATTATTTTCTATTTGTGTTTTAATTTCTTTTTACTTACTATTTATGTTTTCTTTATGTTTGACCCGAGGACGACGGTTCTGCAATAAGCATCGATCGGCGACCGGCCGGCGAATCGATCGACAGAGCATCACGAGTATCGTTCGATTGCCACTTAACTGTGTCGATCGACGCTCACCATCAACAAGAAGGTGTACCATTTTTCCTTGTTAAATTTGGTACTTATGATTTATTTCTCCACCGATCTTAGACTGTATAACACTAGTGCCGGTGTTGTTTAAGTCTGGGGGAGGTTCTACTAATATTCTGTTTCATTTTGAGTTTTATGTCTAAAAATCAAGGAGTTAGATTTCCATCTGATCGACCGACAAAGCTAAGTCGATATCGATCGACACAACATCATCTGCGACGATCAATGTATACTAACTAGTACACATCGATCGATACAGTTTCCGGTCAGGTTTATCTTTCTTCCTTGTTTAATTGAGTCCTTATGATTTATTTTCAACATCACTCGGCTGTTTTACTCTGGGGACAGTGTAATTTAAGTCTGAAATGGATGTTTACTGATACTTGTTTATTGTGATTCTTATCAAAATTGTTTTTAAAAACTATTTTTATTAATCTCAAGAAGAAGATTATGATCGTTTTAATTTTTTTCTTATTATCTAACCCTATTATAGCACCATTCTTAGATTTGTTAACAGCAGAGTATAATAAAGATACTAAAGTGGATCATCATGCCATT
This sequence comes from Eruca vesicaria subsp. sativa, assembly GCA_932364175.1. Classification (NCBI taxonomy): domain Eukaryota; kingdom Viridiplantae; phylum Streptophyta; class Magnoliopsida; order Brassicales; family Brassicaceae; genus Eruca; species Eruca vesicaria. The sequence goes on along the minus strand of CAKOAT010058266.1, from coordinate 71,775 downwards.
AGATCACACTTGCTCAGAAAGTTTGAAGGAACCAAAGCTGACCTCCAACCCTAATATGACTAATTTGCTTGCTTGAGGCTTGGTATACATTGAATCGGATTCCTCCTTCAGGCCTGAAAGGTATGAGTCTGTAATTTTTTTGTTTCTTTCTCTCCTCTCTTTTATGAAAAAAAAAGAAGATTGAGATGATTTCCTGAGATGCAGAGGGGTAGATACATTACCACTGATCCCACTATTCCAATTCAAAGGAATAATCACACATTGTGGAAGTGAGGGGTAGGTACATTACCGATGACCCCACTATTTGCCTACACGTTGTCAAAATAAAAATCAATAAGGTGAACAAGATGAAAGGCATTAGCACTTGTCTTAGTTAATTGGCATTGAATTAGAAAAGATTCAGAGAAGGGAGATATAAGGAAAAAAGAAACTAGAATATGACTACCTGTTTACTCAGATACCTGATGGGGTAAGAGTCGAAGTATCTTTAATCGATACTCCCAAGGTAAAGCCTGCACTTTTATTTTATGTAAGAAATGAGGTTAGTTAAGGGGAATGTCAAACTAGTATTTGCTAAGTTGCTGGTAGAATGGATTTGGTTGCTAAACTAGGATATGGTATATAAAGTATCTCTGAGGTTAGAAATTATTTGATGTGGTTGAAACATAGTAGAGGTGATAGTAGTAAGTTAAAGATTTTGTGAGTCCCTGCTGTTTTCAAACCTCTTTCAGAGAGACTGCCTATTTGTTTTGCTTGAGAACAAGCAAAAGCGTAAGTCTGGGGGAGTTGATATACCATGGATTTTACCCATTATTAGCAATGGTATATGAGTGTTTTAAGATATAGTTATTATGTTTTGTAGTATTTTTAGAGTGTTTACAAGTTCAGGTACTTTCTGGAGAAATATGGTGATTTTGTTGTCTTTTGGAGCCCTTTGAGTGCAGAACTGCACAGACGTATCAGATGTTTAGCTAGGGATGGAGATCTTCCCACCGTTCAATTTCGCCCATCTTTTGACATAAGATATAGCTTTGCGTTATATTTCCAGGTCCACCCTTTTGAGGTCCATCAGCATCCTGTAGAAGACGTTATGCCATTTTACTGAAGAGTGGTCAGTCTGCCTCGCGAGAGGAAGCTGTCGAGAAGATAAAGAAGAATCGAATGATTCAAAACACTTGGTGTCGATCGATGGAGATCAAAAAATGCGGATCGATTATGTTTCAAGACCGACTTGAGCCAGGAGAAACTTAAATTACCAGAATGCCCTTGGACGACCCGAAACCCTATTTATGTTATTTGCAAGCCATTGTTGACGGCTACTCTCTTTTATTTGTATTGCTATTAGTTTTGGGAGAGAAGGGAGGAATTCCATAAGAGTCCTCCTGGAACTCCTTTGCTTCTTTGATTTTTTTTTTTTTGGTTTTATATTTCACTAGATTAAGACCCACGCAATTGCGCGGGATGAAAGTCATATATAAAAACAATTTTTATATATTATTATTTATTTGTGTTTATTTAGGTATTATATATATAATTAAATTAGAATAAGCACATAAATCAAAACAATACCTCTTGTTTATTTACGATATTATTGGTAAATAAATAAATAAACATATTATTATTTAATATAAGATATGACTAAATTTAAATGATATAGGCATAGACATATTGTGGGAACCGAAATTCACCCTTGTCGATTTTCGTTAAATAAGGAAATTTAGGAAAACCAAAATTTTCTAGAGGAACCGGATCTCTGCAAAAGCCAACGACAAGTAACCAAATAAATGCGGGAAAATATGAAAAACGTAATAAAACGAATTCATAGAGAAAGTCGATCTTATTTCCGATTCGCGTAAGAGCGTTGCGATCATTACAGGGAATTATAAAGGCTTTGGCCACAAGGGCCATCAGCGAGTTACCAACATAAAACCCTAAATCTAGTCGAGTCGCAGCTCGATAACGAAAGACAGAAAAAGATAAGAAAAAGGGGTTTGATTGATTTTGGACTGAACCTTATGAAAGGCTGCCTACATACCCTTTTCGAGGATCAAGTCGAATGTAGTTCAGTTGATAGAGCTGGCCAGAGATCGAACTGCCTGGGCGAGTTCGTCTAGTAATTGAGCGCCAGTCATAGGAACCGAACTTGTCGAGAAAAAAGCCTAAGTTTCTAAGTGCGGAAAATTCTAAGTTTAGAAAAGTTGTAAAAGTCTCAGATGAGAGGTCTGAAATTCGCCCCTGCTTCTGCCCTATGCCTCTTGCTTATATACTCCCTTCCTTGGCGGTTTAATCCTTCCATTTCGCCCAGATTTGAGTTTATCGAGAATCTTCCTTTTCTGTTTATCTTTCCTTTTTTTTCCGCGGAAATCTTCTATTTATCTTCAAACTTGACATTTATCTTCAACCTTGACATTTATCTTCCTTTTGTGGGTAAATCGTCAAAACATTATCGTATCTTCGTGTTAGATTTCGTTAAGTTCGCGAGATGGGCTTTTTATCGCGTTTTAGGACATTCCGAGCCGTTTTGCGATAAATCCGTTTTGCGACTTTATACGAGATCGTTTCCTGATCTGATGCCGTTTTAAGTAAATTCCCCGAGTTAATCCTAAAGTTTAGCTATGTTCGTTTTTCGGTTAATCGTTGCCGTTTTTACGATTCACTCGACATTTTCTATTAAAAACACGTTTTTTACGATTCTTATGAAAAATCTCGAATAAATCGTATAGTTTAGGCAATGTTCGGTGTTTCGTTTGACCGTTGCCGTTTTATACGATTTCCTAGAGTTCTTTTCGAGAAAACAAAGTTTTACGGTTTTTATCGTAAAACTCGAACGATAAGATGGATTGAGACGAAACGGGAGACATTTCGGCCGTGACTCGGGACATGATCGTGTCGCAGGACGTAAGCCTTGAATCGGGACGTGGGAGATCGAGGCTCGAGATGGTCGGCTCGACGTACGACGAGCCGAACTGGACCGGTTCAGCTCACGTTTTACGGCGGTTTCGGTTTTTCGCGGTTTTGGGATTAACTCGGGCGATCGTGTAATCGGCGTTTGTTTCGTTCTCCCGATATAACGGTTTCCAAGTTTTCCGAAGATTTCCTTTGTTTGGAAACTTCTTTTAACTTTATAAAACAATTTCTCGAGTTTTATAAAACGACTTCTCGATTTTTATAAAACCACTTCTCGAGTTTTATAAAACGATTTCTCGAGTTTCATAAAACATATTTTTAATTTTACTTTTTGGAGACTTTTAGCCATTGATTCCGCCATGACCGATTTTGACACCAACAGTTAGCCGCTCGCTAGAATCTTAAGCTTATAGCATAAGGTCCTTGCGAGTGGTTAGCCAGTTAAGTTAGGCGGGATTAATGGTTGGGAAGGTCCGTTGAGAGTGATCTTTCCATTCTCCAGGAAGCGAAAAGCGTTTTTAGATTAGGGCTGCGCCTTGTGAAGGCTGCCTACGTACCCTATTGAAGAGATCAAGCCTTTCGTAGTTCGTTTGGAGTTAAGGTTCGTATGACCTGTTTCGCAGTGAGACCTTTACAGTCTAGTTATGTGTCGTGTAGAAATTATCGAGCATATTGATGTCGATGGCATCAGTTTGCATTTTTTAAGAGCGTGTTTTTATTCATATGAATGTAGCAGGAAGAATAAGAGTTGATATTGAGGGAGGTCCGCGAGTTGTCGTCTCGCATTCCTTTTCCTTTGCGGATCGCCTTGTTTGTTTGCTCGTTTCAGGATGTTTAGTAAATCGAGTAAGCGTTTAGATATAGGCGAAGAGACATGCCTTTAGAATCTCGATTCATGTCTTGAGACGTTAGAGACCAGTGTGCTGGGTTTAGGGCAAGACCTAGGTTTACTTTCGGATTGAGGCTATGCGATGACTAGTCGGCTTTTGTTTTGCCTGTTGTGATTTTAACCTGATTCCACACCAATTTAGAATCCGCGATAGGTTCTCGGCTTATACGATTCGTCTGGTTGGAACCGAGCATCTCACCGGGAACAATTTCTAAGTTGCTTGGAAGTGCTGACCAAAAGTTTGGATTTCTTTTATAGCGCTATTACCTTTGTGTCGGGTGTTCGAGAGCTATCTGTGTGAGATAACTTAAGTTTGTTTAGGACTGTTGCGAGTTTGTTGTGATCAGCAACAAACTTTTTAGGCGATAGATGTTTACGTTGTTTGGGCCTTTGCGAAAGATATGTATGTTAAGAAGTTTTGCGTATTTTATTGTCGCGGACGAACTGTTAGGTCTTCCAAGAAAATGACTTTATCGAGGAAGGTATTTTTGTCGAAAAACTATTCTCCGGGCGTCTGCGACGTCACGCATTTTGGTTTTTATTTTATATGCTGTGTTTCATGTTTTGGTTAAGATGTTGCGCGGTGTCGCTAGGGTTTTGTCTTAACCCTGCTTTGCGGAAACACTTTAGCTTGCTTGCGAACATTCGCAGCCAAAACTTATGTTCCTGTTTGGATGTTAAATAGTTTGATTCGTGCTAGGGCAGTTAGGACCAAGGGGTCGCGTAAGTTTGCTTCTGAAACGAAGCGTATTTAATCACAATGCTTTGTGAAGTGTTGCCCGTCCGAGACTTGTCGGGTTTTGTAGGCAACTTGCTTCGGAAATAGAGTGAATCGTGAGGATAAGGAACTTAGCCGATTTTTTCAAAATATTTTCATTACCCGTTGAATGTATTGTTTTGGCGTGAAGGTAGTATTCAGCCGCATAGCCAAGGATGCAGTTGGTAAAGGATTAGACCATGACACTTTCGCGCTATGAAGTCGAATCGGTTTGTAGACTTGGACCCGGTCATCAAAGCGAAGTGTGATCGGACAAGGGCCAAATAGCATTTGTCGAGATTGATATGCCAAGTATGCTCGTGATTGTAGAAACGTTATCCGTTCTAGGTTCGATTTATACGACGAAAGTTTCGTATAATATTTCCTTTGTTTGTATGGAAGTTGTTTCTCTTTTTTTTTTTAATCGAGGGAGACAAAGCCTCAGAAGCTTGATGCAGAGCCTGTGCGGAGTCATTTGCGAGGCGGTCTCATTCTCGGATGTAATCGAGAGGAATGAGAGCGTATTCTCGTGAACCGAATGGCTAAAGAGTGAGATCTTTCAGAACGTGGCGCGAGGAAGCAAATTTTAGATTGGTCGCTCAGTGCCGGATCGTATAGCTTGGTTTTCGCTATAAGGAAAGTACTCTTCGCAAAACCTTTTACGTTTATTTTCGAAAGTTACTGCGTTACGACATGATCCTGACTGTACGAAGGACTTTTCGCGTAAAGAACGGGTGATGAATTTAGTAAATTGGCACGACGCATTGGGTTAACAATGTTTCCGCAGATTTTTCGAGAAACCTTTCTGCTTAGTTTTTGATTCTTGGGTGATAGTTTTTCAAGGTCACTTGCGGAGCTTTACCAAAAGTTATTTCACCGAGATCTAGTCGCAAAATGTTTTAGCGGGTTTCTCGGGTGGAACGACTCACATGACCAGTAATAGGATCAGTCGGTGAGAAAGGAGGACGTGTTCTCTATTGCTGCTTTGTGTTCTCGATTTTTCTTTTTGCCGCAAATGTTCTTGATATTATTCCGTGATTCACTTGGTTCGACGGAGAATGAGATAAATGCTTTGACACCTAAAAATTTCTCGTATAATTTTCAATTCTTATACGAAACTTGTTTTATCAAGTTGGAGAAGATCTTTATGACTTCGGCAAATCAACGATTTTCACTCTGAAGTTTTCGCAGAGATTTTATAACCGCATGGTTGCGACGAGAGATGCTGTATAGTCCTCGAGATTATTTCCCAGATGGTTTGGATCAGTCTTTAGCGTTTAGACGGTTCTTAGATTGTCGTTTGCTTTTGGGATGATTTTGACAAGGCGTCACATTGTCCAAATATTTTTTCTGCTTATTTCTGCGAGAGTTTGCTTTATAGAAAGTGTTTTCTCGATGCGAGGAAAAATATTCAACGAAAAGAAAAAATGTGAGTTTCCTTTGAGGGATTCGGATGATCGATAATCCGGGTTGGTTTAAGACCGTGGTGGATTGGCAATGACTTGGAGTATGTCTGATTTACAAAAATTTCTAGGAGCGAGTCGGTTTTAAGACGACTTCAGCGTCTCTAGCTCCTTCTTTCTTCTAGGAAATGAGATGAGTACGCTTGAATGCGTGGCAATCGTTTCTCGGTTGTACGAGAGATTGGATCGGTTCGCTAGTTATGCCTGAATAGTTAGAGAACAACAAATCGAGATAGACGAAAACTTCTTACGACTGAGCATGGTAGAGTTCTGTAAAACCGGATTGCGGTTAGAGAGTACAGATCTCTCGTATAGTTTAGGCAACTTTGGTGTTAAGTCGACCGTTGCCGTTTTAGACGATTGATTCAAACTTATACGAAGAAACGAGTCTTTGCAATTTTTGTCGTAAAATCTCGATGTAAATTCCGATTGAGACGAAACGAGAATCTGAGCGATCAAGGCTCGAGAGAGAAACTCGAGGATTGGTTGACTGTTCGCCCTCTCAGATTGCCATACGGCGAGCTGGTGCGGACAATCTCGATTCGTCGTGTCGATTTGTTTTCGTCGTAAAATCTCAACAGAAAGTCTGATTGAGACAGAACGGAAAGTTGTACGATCGAGACTGGAGAGAGAAGCTCGAGGAATGGTTCAGCTCGCCATAGGGCGAACTCGGTGGTAAGAACCCTTGGGGCAAAGTCAGCACCTCTTGGGCGAGGTAGAAGAGTCCTCTCAGCTCGCCACTGAGCTGCTTGGTTCAGCTCGCCGTTCGGCAAGCTGAGACGCTTGTGTAACGACCCAAGTTCTGAGGCCCAGCAAGGCCCAACTGCTTTGCATAAAACCCTAGGTATGCCTCCATTAAATACTAGCCTCCTGCAGCTTATTTTTCTACAAAAAAGCTAAGAACGCTAAATCTCTACAAAAATTGAGCCGTCGTTGAGATCAGAGATCGCCCAGTATCACACATCGTCGATCGAGACCGGAGCCACCGCTGTACCACCGTCAGTCGTCGAAGGTAACACCATGAACGACCATAAGGTTAAGCTTTATACTCGGCCGTTTGGTACATCGATGTTATCTCTAAAACCGTGTCGAATCTCGTGATTTTAAGGCCATCAGTGTGTTCCTCTCACCGAGACGATTCCGGAGGACCAAGCCCAGCCGGAGAGCCACCGAGACGCGCCCTCATGCTGATGCACCCAAAATCCAGCACCGTCCTTCTTGGTTAATGGACACGGCCCAAGGTGGTGACCTTGTCGACCAGCTAGACCTAGCCGAGGTTTTCTCATCAGATTATGAAATCTTGGATGAGCTGAATACTCAAGTGAGCTGGACTGACACTATCATGGATGAGCTGAGCTGGACTAACACTCACCCGGACGAGCTGAGC
>CAKOAT010058266.1:17729-61271 GCA_932364175.1 Eruca vesicaria subsp. sativa | reverse complement strand
CGGCCCAAGGTGGTGACCTTGTCGACCAGCTAGACCTAGCCGAGGTTTTCTCATCAGATTATGAAATCTTGGATGAGCTGAATACTCAAGTGAGCTGGACTGACACTATCATGGATGAGCTGAGCTGGACTAACACTCACCCGGACGAGCTGAGCAAGTTGGTTCGACCTTCCAAACTGGATCGACCATCAAACCACCCGAGAAGCAACACAGATATATGTTCATTGTTCGAAGCATATCTTCTAAACCATGATGTTTCTTCACTTGAAACCACTTGGAGAATGTGCTAAACTCAATTATGGAACTCCTCGAAGAAGAATCAGATCAAACAGAGTTCAGATGAGGGAGTTATGCCATGTACAAATCAGGTGATGTTCAGTTCTCGCGAATTCAGACATGTGTCGGTCGTCCCGCGTGTGTCCGTATCCTTCCCAGCATGGTGTGCACGACCAGCTTGAACCTGGACATCTTTCTGAATCTGGACTAGTCAACATCAGAATCCGCACTTTGACTAGTCTTCCTTGCTTTCCACACTTTGACTAGATCTAGTCAAATTTATGTTTTCTATGCATTGTTTTATGCATTTTTCTTTTATTCTCTTTGACTAGAAACACTATAAAATGTAACCCCTTTGTCATTGCAATACATCAACGAGTTTCCTTTCTTTTTATGAGTTTTACTCTCTGTTCTTTGCTTAGAACATTTCTAGTTTCTTGGTGAGGTTATCTCCAAGTTTCGATCCTTCCTTTGTTGGACCGGTGCGTCACATCCGGCAACAATTGAAGTCTGGTAGTATCATCGGGCCTTCCGCAACCCGTTGTGTCACCGTTCATCCCACCAGTTCTCAATCCTTCNGGTGAGGTTATCTCCAAGTTTCGATCCTTCCTTTGTTGGACCGGTGCGTCACATCCGGCAACAATTGAAGTCTGGTAGTATCATCGGGCCTTCCGCAACCCGTTGTGTCACCGTTCATCCCACCAGTTCTCAATCCTTCCGGATCTGAGTCCATATCAACCTTACCGAAAGAGTGATCCCGATTTTGGTTCTATCACATGCGCCACCCGAAGTTCAGCGTGTGAGATTCACGCGCCTTCACCGTTCATCGCCGCCTCCGCGCGTGATCGTCACTTGCCGCCGTCTTCCACCGCCGTTCGCCGGAGCCGCTGTCTCCGACCACTGTCCGTTCGCTGCCGGGAATCCACTGACGCCGGTTTCTTTTTCAGTAAGCCGACGCCGCCGCCGGCGACCTGTCACCGGTGACTCGCAGGTAACTCGGTGACTCGGCCGAGTTGACTCAGCGAGTCAACTCGATGAACGGTCCAACCGGTTGGTTTGTTGATTTGATTCGATTTGGTTTTGGTTAGGTTAACCGGTCGGTTTAATAGAATTGATTCTGGTTTGGAATTAAACCGGATTGATATTGATTTGATTCTGGTCCAATTGAAATCGATTTCGGTTAAGGAAAACCGGCGGTTCAATTCAATTTCAATCTGGTCAAGGGTTGACCGGGTTGGGTCAGAGTTGACCGGGTTGACCTTTGACCACAGCAAGCTGACTTTTTGACCAAATCACCGATTACCCGTTTTTAGCCGTTTGAAGGGCATTCTGACTCGATTTTTCGCCTTGATTTCATATTTGGAGTCTTTTTGAGGACCAGGAGTTCACAGCTACCACTTTTCACATTTTGCTAAGGTGAGGGTCTAATTCATAACTCCCGTACCAGTATAGAATTCTTCCTAATGAAGTTTAGATTTTGAAGCGTTCATTCATTGTAAATTAGAACTAAGGGGTCTAGAGGATTCAACCGTTGATTGGATTGTGTGATGTTAAGAGATGATATATATATATGTACATACATAGTTATGAGTAGGGACTATGTGGGAGGGCGGGGGTTCAGGGATGCCTGGACTATCGACACAACTTTGGAGGGCGGGGGCTCAGAGACGTCTGGGCTAGCGACGCAACTATGTGGTGCGCGGTGCATAGACGTTTGCATTCGACGCAGATTTGGAGGGTGGGGGTACAGAGACATACTGTACTAGCGACGCAGCATATGATGTATATCCATATATGGAGATGCGGGGTGTGTGGTCTAGCTATGCACTATCAGCGCATTGTTTGTTCTATGTGATGCCTTAGGTATCTTGATTGTTCGTGTTAGAGCTAAACTTCCATAGTGGGAGTTCTATTTACTCAAGTCAGTGTTTTGCGTGGTTAGCATCCCATACCTCACTGAGTGACTCCCCTATTACCCACCCCTCTTTCTTCCCCCATTTCAGGTGATACTGACGATCAGGAGTGATCATTTCGGATTGGTGCTTTTGGAAGTTTTATTTATCTATTTTCAGACTTATGTTTTTATCAATATTTTGAGATTTATTATGTTATTTGGATTTATGGAGTTTGGAGATGATTTATGCGATTTAATAAGTGGAGATTTCAGACATTTATATTTATTTTATTATTTTGGAAAATGCGGGTGTTACAATTTGGTATCAGAGCGGGGTTCTGTCTCGGCTCCGACCCGGGATGGCGATCTGTGAGGATCTGGTTTTATCGGATTTATAAATTGATTTTTAAAAATGATTTTTGGGGGAACTTGGTGATTTTTAAAGTAAAAACAAGTAGCACCTTTCTGTTAGTATTATTCTTGTTTGGAAGGTTAGCAACCAGTTTCAGTAGAAGTTGACCATTTTGAATTTCTTCCTTTTAGATGCCGCCGAGAAAGAGTGTTGGTCGTTCTCAGGCTGCGAGAGTTGTTCGTTCCTAGACTGCCAGGACTGCTCAAGAGGTTGGAGATGAGCAGGTGCCACCTGTAATTCCACAGATTCCGGTTCCACCAGTTGATCAGGATGCTTTGAGGCAGATGGTGCAGGATGCAGCTCGACAGGCTGCTCAGCAGGCCGCTCAGCAGATAGTTCAGCAAGTTGCTCAAGAGGCAGGTAGGTCAGCAAGTTGCTCAAGAGGCAGGTAGTTCAGCAAGTTGCTCAAGAGGCAGCTAGACAGGCTACCCAGGCAGCGGCTCAGGAGGTTGCTCGACAGTTAGCTGCAGCTCAGCAGGGACCACGTGGACCTCAAAATTAGGTGCAGAATGGTCCACAGATTCAGGTACAGCAGGCCGCACCAGTTCAGATTCAGCAGGATCATCAGAATCCTGTTCAGCCGGGTCAGCAGATTCCACCTGTGCAGCCAGTTCAGCAGGTTGCAGGGGTTTTTCAGGTTCCACCACCACCACCACCAGTTCTTCCTGGAAAACTTCCTGCATATGATGAGACAATTCTCAGAGTGTTTGGAAGATTGAAGAATGTGGATTTGGAGAAGTTCGAGGGAGCAACAGAACCAGTGGTTGCTCATTGTTGGAAGCATAGGTTGGCGTCATGTTTGCAGGTTATCCATTGTCCGCTACATCTTTGCCTTAATGTCGCTGTGTTATATCTGCGTGGTGATGCAGCATTGTGGTGGGATGGAGTGCAAACACTACACCAAGGCGAGCTGACGTATGAGGATTTTTGTAGGGCTTTCGACAAGAAGTACTTCCATAGGGAAGCATTGCACCAGAAGAAGAACGACTTTGAGCATTTGAGGCAGGGTACTAAGACCGTCAGGGAGTATGAGCATGAGTTAAGTCAACTCCGCATGTTTGCTGGTAACTACTTTGATGAGGAGGATTTGATCAGGAGATTTTTAGATGGGATGTGAGTTGATCTCCGGGGCAGATGCAGTGTGGTGACTTACACTAGCATAGAGGACTTGGTGGAGAAAGCTGTTTTGCAGTAGAGGTGTATTACTGAGGAGCAGAAATATTCCAAAGCAGCTCAGACTAAGACTGGGAGGACTTCAGAACCACAGAAGAGGACATGGGATCAGGCAAATACCAAGTGTTATAATTGTGGAAAGATGGGACACATAGGTAGGAATTGTCGGAGTAGGGCAATGGGTACTCAGGCTTCAGCACCTACATCACATGCGTACCAGATGCACAGGCAGCACCAGCAGCGCAAGTTGCACCGGCAGCTGCGGCAGCCGCACGAGGACCTTGTTACTTTTGTGGCCAACTGGGCCACATTTCTAGGTTCTGCCCGACGAGGGGGCCCGCGGCCAAGCGTCCAGCCATCACTCCACGCGTGTATGCTACAAGAGATCCTACCGGAGCTGAGCCGATAGCTGGTATGTATCGTTATCAGACTCTTTACGTTGGAATTGTGATTTACTATGGTTATCATGTGTAGTTAGTAAACATATTTTGTTTAGGATCGGTTTTGGTAGGAGGTGAGTCCGCTCACACTTTATTCGACACGGGGTCTTCTCATAGCTTCGTGAGCCCACGTTTGGTCAAGTGTTGGTCTTTTCGAGGTGTTTTTGAGCCAAAAGCTAAGCAGATTCAGATGGCTGGCACAGAGAGATTGGGAGCTGTTGGCGTTCATCGACACGTACCGGTCACACTTGGAGGGGTCGATTTTATCGGAGACTTGGAAGAGATGGAGTTGAATGCAGTGGTATTTGCATTGAAGATCTCGAGGTCATATATGTATGGAGCGAAGGTGCATATTCTCATGGATTATCAGAGTCTGAAGTATATTTTTACCCAAGAAGACCTGAATTTGAGACAGCGAAGGTGGATGAAGTTGTTAGCAAACTATAATTTGGATATAACTTACCACCCAGGCAAGGCCAATCAGGTGGCGGATGCCTTGAGTAGACGCAGAAGTGATGTATCAGGAATCAAGGAGGTTCAGGAGCTTACTGCAATGATTGCAAGTCTCAGATTATGTGCTACTACCGTGGAGGGGGATACAGCCGGTCTGGATGCAGTGGAGCAGGCAGATCTATTATGGAGGATACGTAGAGCCCAGGATAGTGATCAGGCATTGGTTAAGCAGATTGAGATCGAGAGTATTGGATACCATACATCATTGAGTGGGATGTACATGTACCGGAGCCGAGTTTGTGTGCCAGATGATGAGTTGTTAAGGAAAGAGATTTTGCAGCAAGCACACCACTCGCGTTTCTCTATCCATCCAGGGAATACCAAGATGTACAGGGATCTGAAGTGTTATTACCATTGGCCTGGTTTGAAGAAAGATTTTGCTACATTTGTGTCACAGTGTCAGACATGTCAGATGGTTAAGGCTGAGCATCAGGTGCCTAGCGGGTTATTGCAGAACCTTCCTTTGCCAGAGTGGAAATGGGATATGGTGACTATGGATTTTGTGACTAAATCAGCACATTATCTAGCGATTAAGAATGTGTGGTGGGAGAAATGCTATTTGGGTTATTGTGGATAGACTCACTAAATCAGCACATTTTCTAGCGATTAAGAAGACAGACAAAGCTCACAAGTTCGCAGTGATTTACATCGATGAGATTGGAGACTACATGGAGTTCATGTTAGTATTGTGTCAGATAGGGACACAAAGTTCACATCTGCTTTTTGGAGAGCCTTTCATGAGGCGCTTGGGACTAAAATTCATATGAGTACAGCTTATCATCCCCAGACAGATGGACAGTCAGAGGGGACTATTGAGACTTTAGAGGATATGCTCAGGGCTTGTGTTCTAGATGTGGAAGGCAGCTGGGGAAAGTATTTACCTCTACCAGAGTATGCCTACAACAACAGCTATCATTCTAGTATTGGGATGGCACCGTATGAGGCGCTTTATGGTAGGCCTTGTCGCACACCACTTTGTTAGACAGAAGTGGGGGAGAGACGAGACTTAGTACCAGCGATAGTTGAGGAGACTGTAGAGCAAGTTGAGATGCTCAAGACTCGGCTTAAGGAAGCCCATGACAGGCAGAAGAGTTATGCAGATAAGCGCCACAAGGATTTAGATTTTCAGGTGGGAGACTTAGTATATCTAAAAATGAGAACTTTTCAGGGAGGATCTAAGACCCGGAAGCTGAAGAAGCTTAAACCAAGGTATATGGGACCATACACTATCTTGGAGCGGATTGGAGCAGTAGCTTATAGATTGCAGTTATCAGCTGAGTTGTCCAACTTTCATGATGTGTTCCACGTGTCAGTATTGAGGAAGGTGGTGAGAGACCTAGTTTTGCGGCAGCCACCTCGTGATCTTGGTGGAAATTTGTCTGCACGTATTCAGCCTGTTGAGATTTTGGAGAGGCAATTTAAAGCGGTTCAGGGGATGATAACTATGATGGTTAAGGATAGTTGGGAGAGAGATGGGATACAGGAGGAGACTTGGGAGAGTGAGACTCAGATGAGGATAGATTATCCAGGACTTTTTCAGGACGATATCGGGCAGTCAGACCAGGAGCTGAATTCGGAGACGAATTCCTTATTAGTTGGGGAGAATTGTAAAGACCCAAGTTCTGAGGCCCAGCAAGGCCCAACTGCTTTGCACAGAACCCTAGGTATGCCTCCTTTAAATACTAGCCTCCTGCAGTTTATTTTTCTACAAAAAAAGCTAAGAACGCTAAATCTCTGCAGAAACTGAGCCGTCGTTGAGATCAGAGATCGCCCAGCATCATACATCGTCGATCGAGACTGGAGTCACCGCTGTACCACCGTCAGTTGCGAAGGTAACACCATGAACCACCATTAGGTTAAGCTTTATACTCGGCTGTTTTGTAAATTGACGTTATCTCTAAAACCGTGTCGAATCTCGTGATTTTAAGGCCATCAGTGTGTTCCTCTCACCGAGACGATTCCGGAGGACCAAGCCCAGCCGAAGAGCCACCGAGACGCGCCCTCATCCACCACCAGAAGTTCAGCTCGTGAGATTCACGCGCCGTCACCGTCCACCGACGCCGCCGCGCGTGACCGTCACGCGCCACCGTCTTCCACCGCTGTTCGCCGGAGCCGCCGTCTCTGACACCGTCCGTTCGCCGCCGGGAATCCGCCGCCGCCGGTGACTTTTCCGGTAAACCGCCGCTGGCGACCGGTCACCAGTGACTCGCCGGTAACTCGGTGACTCGGCCGAGTTTACTCAGCGAGTCACCTCGTTGACCGGTCCAACCGGTTGGTTTGTTGATTTGATTCGATTTGGTTTTGGTTAGGTTTACCGGCCGGTTTAATTGAATTAATTTTGGTTTGGAATTAAACCGGATTAAAATTGATTTGATTCCGATCCAATTGAAATCGAATTCGGTTAAGGAAAACCGGCAGTTCAATTCGATTTCAATCTGGTCAAGGGTTAACCGGCTTGGGTCAGAGTTGACCGGGTTGACCTTTGACCAGCGAGTTGACTTTTTGTCCAAATCACCGGTTACCCGTTTTTAGCCGTTCGAACAGCGTTCTGACTCGATTTTTCTCCCTGATTTCAGATTTGGAGTCTGTTTGAGCACCAGGAGTTCACAACTACCACTTTTAACATATTGATAAGGGGACGGTCTAATCCGTAACTCCCGTACCAGTATAGAATTCTTCCTATTGTAGTTAAGATTTCGAAGCATGATCCGTCTGTTTGAATTTAGTCTGTTTGAGTCTTGATTGGTAGTTAATTCATTCATTGGATTGTGTGATGTTAAGAGATGATATATATATATATATATATATATATATATATATATATATATGTACATACATAGTTATGAGTAGGGACTATGTGGGAGGGCGGGGTTTCAGGGATGCCAGGACTATCGGCGCAACTTTGGAGGGGGGGGGGGCTCAGAGACGTCTGGTCTAGCGACGCAACTGTATGGTGCGTGGTGTAGAGACGTTTGCATTCGACGCAGATTTGGTGGGCGGGGGTACAGACACATACTGTACTAGCGACACAGCATATAATGTATATCCATATATGGAGATGCGGGGTGTCTGGTCTAGCTATGCACTATCAGCGCATTGTTTGTTCTATGTGATGCCTTAGGTGTCTTGATTGTTCGTGTTAGAGCTAAACTTCCATAGTGGGAGTTCTATTTACTCAAAACAGTGTTTTGCGTGGTTAGCATCCCATACCTCACTGAGTGACTCCTGTGGGAACCGAAATCCACCTACTGTCAATAAATCGTAAAAAGGGAAACTTCGGGAAAACCCTAAGTTTCCAGAGGAACCGGCTATCTGCAGAACCGCACAACGAAGATTAAGAAAACGACAAACTTAGAATTTTAAAAGAATAAATGAAATTGAGAGCAAAGAGGTTCTTATTCCGAATCTGCGTAAGAACTGGTACAAATTTAGTAGCCGAAAACTTAAGAACGAAGAACCCTAATTGAGACGCAGCTCGCTAACAGAATACGGAAATATTCCTAAATGCTAATTTTGGTGGTGAGAGCTCTGAAAATCGTGTGTCAGCTTCTGCCCTATGCGTCCTCCTTATATACTCCTCCTTAGGCGGTTTTGATCTTTCCATTTAGCCCGAAACCGAATATATCGGGAACTTTCCATATCTGTCGATCCTTCCTTTTCTTCCGCGGAAATCTTCTATTTATCTTCAAACTTGCCTTTTATCTTCAGTCTGCGAGTAAACCGTCAAAACATTAACGTATCTTCGGGTTTGATTCCGTTAATGTCGCGAGATGGGTTTTTATCGTGTTTTAGGACCTTTCGGGCCGTTTTACGATAAAAACCGTTTTACGACTTTAACGTGACCGTTTCCCGATCCGATGCCATTTTTTTACGATCTTCTTGACGTTTTTTATTAAAAATGTGTTTTTTTATAATCTTAACGAAAAATCTCGGATAAATCGTATAGTTTAGGCGATGCTCGGTGTCTTGCTTAACTGTTACCGTTTTATACGATTTCTTCGAGTTTTTTTTTGGAAAACGGAATTTTACGGTTTTTATCGTAGAATTCTAACGATAAGTCGGATCGAGACGAAACGAGAGACATTTCGGCCGTGGTTCAGAATGTGATCGTGTCGAAGGACGTAAGGTTCGAATCAGGGCCGCGGGAGATCCGGGAGGTCTCTAGTTCGTCTGCTGGCAAACTAGCCGAGGGGTTCTTAGTTCGCCTGCTGACGAACTAAGCCAGCATGGCTTAGTTCGCCAGCAGGCGAACTAGTTGGAAGCTTCTAGTTCGCCTGCTGGCGAACTAAGCCAAGCTGGCTTAGTTCGCCAGCAGGTGAACTAGTCCGGGACAGTGTAGTTCGCCTGCTAGCGAACTAAGCCAGCCTGGCTTAATTCGCCAGCAGCCGAACTAGTTGGTGAGCCTCTAGTTCGCCTGCTGGCGAACTAGTTGTGACTAGTTCGCGCTTCGTGGCTGTTTCGGTCTTTCGCGGTTTTGTAAAACGATTTCTTCCAGTTTTATAAAACGGCTTGTCGAGTCTTATAAAACGGCTTCTCAAGTTTTATAAAATGATTTTTGAGTTTTATAAAACGATTTTCGAGTTCTATAAAACGGCTTTTCGATTTTATAAAACGGCTTCTCGAGTTTTATAAAACGATCTTCGAGTTTTACAAAACGGCTTCTAGAGTTTTATAAAACGGTCTTCGAGTTTTATAAAACGATCTTCGAGTTTTATAAAACGATTTTCGAGTTTTATAAAACGGCTTCTCGAGTTTTATAAAACGATCTTCGAGTTTTATAAAACGATCTTCGAGTTTTATAAAACGGCTTCTCGAGTTTTATAAAACGATCTTCGAGTTTTATAAAACGATCTTCGAGTTTTATAAGACGGCTTCTCGAGTTTTATAAAATGATTTTTGAGTTTTATAAAACGATCTTCGAGCTTTATAAAACGGTCTTCGAGTTTTATAAAACGATCTTCGATTTTTATAAAACGATCTTCGAGTTTTATAAAACGGCTTCTCGAGTTTTATAAAACGGCTTCTCGAGTTTTATAAAACGATCTTCGAGTTCTATAAAACGATCTATGAGTTTTATAAAACGTCTTATAGTTTTATAAAACGATCTTCGAGCTTTATAAAACGGTCTTCGTGTTTTATAAAACTTCTTATAGTTTTGTAAAACGACTTCTTGGGTTTTATAAAACTATTCCTTTTGTATTTTTGCGGGGAGTTTTGGCTATTGATTCCGTCGTACTGATTTTGACCCCAACAACTCCCCTGTTACTCACCCCTCTTTCTTCCCCCATTTCAGGTGATAATGACGATCAAGAGTGATCCTTTCGGATTGGTGCTTTTGGGAGTTTTATTTATCTATTTTCAGACTTATGTTTTTATCGATATTTTGATATTTATTATGTTATTTGGATTTATGGAGTTTGGAGATGATTTATGCGATTAATAAATGGAGATTTCAGAAATTTTTATTTTTTTTTATTTTGGAAAATGCGGGTGTTACAGCTTGGTTCAGCTCACCGTTCGGCGAGCTGAGACGCTTTGTTCAGCTCGCCGAACGGCGAGCTGAGACGCTTGGTTCAGCTCTCCGTTCGGCGAGCTGAGACGCTTGGTTCAGGTCGCTGTTCGGCGAGCTGAGACGCTTGGTTCAGCTCTCCGTTCGGCGAGCTGAGACGCTTGGTCCAGCTCGCCGTTCGGCGTGCTGAGACGCTTGGTCCAGCTTGCCGAACTGAGACGCTTGGTCCAGCTCGCCATTCGGCGAGCTGAGACGCTTGGTCCAGCTCGCCGTTCGGCGAGCTGAGACGCTTGGTCCAGCTCTCCGTTCGGCGACCTGAGACGCTTGGTTCAGCTCGCCGTTCGGCGAGCTGACAAGCTTGGTTCAGCTCGCCGTACGGCGAGCTTAGATGCTTGGTGCGGGTGACCTCGATTCGTCAAGTTGACTTGTTTTCGTTTTAGAATCTCAATGAAAAGTCCGATTGAGACGAAACGAAAAGTTGTACGATCGAGATTGGAATATAATCAGGCTTCGGATCCCAAGAATCGTGTCCAACTCGCCATTGGGCGAGCTGGTCAAACCTCCACACGTTGAGATTTCTCCGATTTGGTTATGGGGTTTGATTGGTTTTATCGTTGCCCTTTTGTTTAGACGGAGAGATCGCGAGCTTGTTTCGTGCTCTTTCCGTGGTGAAGAGGCGCGATTAAGTATTCGATTTTATTAATTACTACAGCGTTTGCGTGAGCGTTGGCTATTGGAGCAGTCGCTGCTAGAGTTGTTTTACCAGCGTTTTTTCAAGTTGCAACTTTGTCTTTTATATATCCATACATCGTTTTGATCAAGCATTTTGCGGCTATGAGTAAGAGTAATCTCACCCCCCTCTTTCTAGCGCCAAACTGTGGGAACCGAGATTCACCTTAGTCGATTTCAGTTAAATAAGGAAATTTAGGAGAACCCTAATTTTCTAAAGGAACCGGATCTCTGCGAAAGCCAACGACAAGTAACCAAATAAATGCGGAAAAATATGAAAAACGTAATAAAATGAATTCATATAGAAAGTCGATCTTATTTCCGATTCGCGTAAGAGAATTGTGATCATTACAGGGAATTATAAAGGCTTTGGCCGCAAGGGCCATCAGCGAGCTACCAACATAAAACCATAAATCTAGTCGAGTCGCAGCTCGATAACGAAAGACGGAAAAAGATAAGAAAAAGGGGTTTGATTGATTTCGGACTGAACCTTATGAAAGGCTGCCTACGTACCCCTTTCGAGGATCAAGTCGAACGTAATCCTGTTGATAGAGCTGGACCAGAGATCGAACTGCCTGGGCGAGTTCGTCTAGTAATTGAGCGCCAGTCATAGAAACCGAACTTGTCGAGAAAAAAGCCTAAGTTTCTAAGCGCAGAAAATTCTAAGTCTAGTAAAGTTGTAAAAGTCTCAGATGAGAGCTCTGAAATTCGCCCCTGCTTCTGCCCTATGCCTCTTTCTTATATACTCCCTTCCTTGGCGGTTTAATCCTTCTATTTCGCCCATATTTGAGTTTATCGAGAATCTTACTTTTATGTTTATCTTTCCCGCGGGAAATCTTCTATTTATCTTCAAACTTGACACTTATCTTCAAACTTGACATTTATCTTTCTTCTGCGGGTAAATCGTCAAAACGTTATCGTATCTTCGTGCTAGATTTCGTTAAGATCACGAGATGGCCTTTTTATCGCGTTTTAGGACCTTCCGAGCTGTTTTGCGATAAATCCGTTTTGTGACTTTTTACGAGATCGTTTCCTGATCCGATTCCGTTTTTAGTAAATTCCCCGAGTTAATCGTAAAGTTTAGCTATGTTCGTTTTTCGGTTAATCGTTGTCGTTTTTACGATTCAGTCGACGTTTCTTATTAAAGACGCGTTTTTTACGATTTTTATGAAAAATGTCGAATAAATCGTATAGTTTAGGCAATGTTCGGTGTTTCATTTGACTGTTGCCGTTTTATACGATTTCCTCGAGTTCTTTTTGAGAAAACAATGTTTTACGGTTTTTATCGTAAAACTCGAACGATAAGATGGATTGAGAAGAAACGAGAGACATTTCGACCGTGACTCGGGACATGATCGTGTCGAAGGACGTAAGCCTTGAATTGTGACGTGGTAGATCGAGGCTCGGGATGGTCGGCTTGACGTACGACAAGCCAAATTGGACCTTTTCAGCTCGCCGTACGGCGAGCTACCCGGGAAGCTTCTAGCTCGGCCTTCGGCGAGCTAGTCCTGAACTAGCTCGCATTTTACGGCGGTTTCAGTTTTTCGCGGTTTTGTGATTAACTTGGGCGATCGTGTAATCGGCGTTTGTTTCGTTCTTTCGAGATAACGATTTCGAAGTTTTCCGCGGATTTCCTTTGTTTGGAAACTTCTTTTAAATTTATAAAACGATTTCTTGAGTTTTATAAAAAGACTTCTCGAGTTTTATAAAACGACTTCTCGAGTTTTATAAAACTATTTCTCGAGTTTTATAAAACGTATTTTTAATTTTCCTTTTGCGGAGACTTTTAGCTATTGATTCCGTCGTGACCGATTTTGACACCAACACATATAATATATTTTAATATGAATATGTAATATTGAGAAATCATACTCATATGATAAACACAAAATTGCTAATGTGCGATTTTTTCAATGCAAGATTCAAAGTTAAAATACTAAGGTTTCAATACTTCTCTCATAGAAATTTAGAAATTAACATATTAATGTATTTTATGTGTTATATAGTTTAATTTTAGACTATATTAATAAATAATATGAATGGCTATAAAATGAGATTTCATATTGATACAATTTATGAGCATTTGTATCTTGTTATTACAAAAAAAAAATTTAAACCATTGATCACAAAATTTTATTGTTAGAAATTTAACGTGTTTAGTAATTTATAGTCGTTTTGAAATTTAAAAATATAACATATAAGAAAAAAAAAATTTTATTACATAGTTAATGTGGTTTTTAAATATATTTTAGTAATATAAATTAAACAAAAAGAAGCTAAGATACAAAAATTGTTATCAAATATTTCTTATTCATAATCATTAATGTTATATATACGTTAATCCTAATAGGTAATTATGTAGTTTTTATTTAAGAAAAAAGAGAGAATATTCTTTTGTATACTATTTATAAGGTTGATAATTGGTTTAATAAAATGTATAATATAAGTTAAGATGGACCAAACTATATTTCTAAAAATTCTGAATTTCATTCTCATGACGACATGTGGCTACAAAATAATGTTGTAATGTTTCTCAATTAATATATAAGGGATATACATCTATTCTATCTATGATTTCTGTGACAAACTGCATGTTAGAGTCGATCCACATGTTAGGTTTAGGGTTTAAATATGTTGGAGGGATTAGCCCCAACTATAGGATTACTAGTTGTGATACTCATTGATAGGATTGTTTTAATTGCACATGGTTCTAGAGTTGCTAACTAGAAACATTGAATCTTGGATTATTTAGGTTGGATTAGAGACATTTAAGTAATTCTAAATATCCTGAACACATCCTTATTAAGCTAAGATTGATTAGAAATATAATTGACATAATTTTATTTAGAAATCTTTAGTGAGTTAACTCATGTGCATTGCTTGACCGGAGTCATCGATCGATATTCCTATAAGAAATCAGACGATGATGAGTTAGTGTATCTGTCGATTGTTTCATAGATAATCGATCGACACTTTCAATTGCGGCCATCTGGTCATTAGAATTATAGTTCAACAAGAATAGTTAATGCTCTATAGTTGTTATGGTATTTTTGTGTAAAGTCGTTTTAGTACTACGGAACACAAGAATGTTCAAGTTAAGATGGAGAGAAGCGAATATGTTTATGAGAGATAAGGAGAAAATAGAGGAAAAAGACAGTAAACAATAGAGAAGGAGATGTATTATTAGGTATTTCGAATGGGGGCTACAATGTTGGTGTATGAACCCTAATTCTAGCCACCTAGATCTAGTCTCTCAATCTCTAAGTGTCGATCCCTTATTCTAGAGTTTGGGTTCCCCTTATATAGATGTAGATGCCGGCTCGCATTAGGTTAAACTCTTCCATATTGGCGAATATAGGAGAGTTTCCATGTATGGAGAACTTGCATTTTACTCAAGGGTCGATTGTGGAACAGGGGTCGGGCCCGGGGAACCTGAAGGCAGGGTCCAGGCCCTGGGTCCCTTTGGAGCCGGGGTGTAGGGGCCGGTGCCCAGCCCGGGGGCTGGAGGAATCTGGTGCCTGGATATTTTTTCACAACACTTTGCCCCTTTATACCTTGTTTCATCAAGGGATAATGTGTGTAGAGGTGGACTGGAGTTGCTTTATCTCAGTAGATTCCCCTTAGGTAAGACATCGCTTTGAGACGCCTTATCCTCCAGGTCCTCGTGTAGGTCGGAACCGTGTTTGGAGCCTGGAGTGAATCGAGCTTCCCTTGGTAAAATGGTGTTCTGTAGGCATCTTCATGGTCGGAGCCTCTTAGGATTAATGACGCAGGGTCGCGATATTTGGCCGGGGGGATGTCTATGCTTTTTGGGCTTAGGAAGCCCTAACTGCTTGCGCTGACTCGATGACGTCTCCCTAATGCGCCGCTGTTTCCTTTCCGGTTGTAACGAAAGAATTGGAAACTTCTTACTTTCGCTCCCTCCGTTTCCTCTTTTTCAAATTTTCTGCTTTTATGAAGGAAAACTCTTTCCTTTTTTGAAGTCGCCTGAGGGTTTTGGTCTCAGGTATATATTGCAACCTTTTCCCGTGGAGAAATATCATCCGAGATCCTTTCTTCCGGCCTTGAGATGATGAACAATCAGGTCAATCTTTTGTTATTTTCATCTTCTTGCGTTGGAGGACATGTTAGGCCGCGTCGTGTCTCTTCCAACCCGTTTTCTTCTCCAGTGCTATCGCCAGGAGTCGCCCTTGGAGCAGATGAAGTGGTCGTTCCTCAGGCTCCTTTATGGCGCAAGCTTTTTTGTTTGCCTCATGAAATAGGTGGTGACGGTCCTCGCTCGAGTGTCTGGCGGAAGACTTGGCTAAATTTCGTAGGAGGTACTCAATTCCTGATTCGATGGGACTGAGGTGTGCCGGAGAATTCGAACGTGCATCGGATGGTATTGTTGATGAGATGGCCGTCTATGAGGCTTATCTGGAGGCCGGCTTTAGAGGTATCGTTCCGTCCTTGGTGGCGGAGGTGTCGTCTTATTTTGGCTTCTCCCCTTCACAGCTGACTCCATCATCGTGGCATACGCTGATTGATGTTCAGGTGTTAGGAGAACTTCATGGTATCCCACTTGGAGTGTCCGAAGTCCTATATTCCTATAGCTTTGTTCCCTTGCAAAGTAGAGGAGACATGTATCAGATAGGGTCCCGAGAAGGAGAGGCCTTGGTAAATGAGCCTCCGCGTGGTGTTCGTGGCGGCTTCCCTTTTGACGATTCATGGGATAGGAAGTACATGTTTATGAAGGTCAATGGGTCCCCCGATTACCCATTGTTTTGGCGCTCCGTTGGTTAGTTTCTGGGAGCTTTCTTTGAGTGACTTTCTTTTTTAGCCTTCTCACTATGTTATTCGATTTGCAGATGTGGCGAGGCCTGTGGATTTCACCGGTCAAGTTTCGGCGAAGTTGGCCCTGAATATCCCGAAGCAATTCTGATGGGTTTCTTTTATAGTGAGTCCGGCTGCTTTGTGTCACAGTCGCGTTTGGGGTAGTAAATTCTCTAGTTTATCGACTCCTGGCGGTCCATGTATTCTACTTAGTCATGTTTTGGTTTGAAGGTGAGGTTCCCAAAGCTTCTGTTCATTCGATATATGAGGATTATCTTAGAGCTAAAAACGGGAGAAGGCGGCCTTTCAGCATGCCCATGCCACGAGTAGCTCCTGCAGGTCCTGCATCTACCTTCTCCTCCTGCTTTCCTGCCCGAGGTACCCTGGTGATGTCAAGCCGATGAGTCATCATGTTCCCTTGCACGAGGAGGTTCTTTTCCTTCGAGCTCAACTCCGGGATATAGCTTCTTATCATGCTATAGCAGTGCAGCGAGCTAGGGCATTTGCCCGCTGGGAGTTTATAAAGGAATGGTCGGAGGGGCTCTCTAACCGTTGGGATCTGGTAGGAGAGTATCGTCGGCTGCTATCCGTAGGAGGAGGAAACCAAGCTGGAGGAGTTCCTCGGACATCCTTTCAAAGGGGGTTTTAGACCCGTATTTTCTTGTTTTTACCTTTTGATTTTTGAAGCTTTATTATTATGTACCCCTTGTTGATGCTTTTGTCACGAGGTGAAGTCTTTGTTTTCTTTTGGTTGCCTTTAATAACGTACTTTAGTTTGTTTCTTCTCGCTTCCTTCTTTCAGGTGATTAGGTAGTTTAAAGAGAGGGTCTTAGGTTCTTTGTAGGACTGCTTAACTTGAACAAGGTGTAGATTCCACCAAGTGCTTTAGAATATCAGTTTTAGTTATCTTGAGGTCTATCCCAGGTAGTATACCGCCATGAGTTCAGAGCTTAGGCAGCGTGGAACTTGAACCTGAGATCTCTGGTTGGGCTCAGCATTCTTCCACTCAGATGTGGAGGTAAGAGGGTTTCTCGTGGAAACATGAACTCGTAATTCTGATTCGACAGGCTTGTCGTCTGGGCCTGGAGATTCTGATTGAGCCTGGAGGCTCGGTGCTCCGACCCAAGGATATTTTGGACACGGAGGTCTATGGCTCGGCCCGGGGGCCAGAAGTGTAAAATTCGGAATTTGTAACACTGGAACTCGGTAGTTCATGATTCAACCCTGAGGTTAGGTACTGGACTTTTAAAAGTTTGAGTCAGTTACTTGGGACCCTGGAGTCTGTCCTACAATACAAGGGAGATTGTTCGGAACCCTGATGTTTTCTGAGTAACTCTAAGGTGCTTGACCTGGACCCGGAGGTGAGTAGATAGAAGATGTAAAATTCGGGATTTTTAACATCGGGGACCCTGGGGTCGGACCCTGAGGTCATTATATTGAGATCGAATTCTGCGTCCGTTGGGTAGGCCACTACCGATCTCAAGTGAGAATGTAAAATTTGGGATTTTAAACATTCGGGGCCCGGAGGCTTGTTGGATCGTATTCTGCCCCCCTTAGGTGGGCCACTACCGATCTTATGTAAAAATGTAAAATTTGAAATTTTGAACAGCGAGGACCCTGGGGTCGGACCCTCAGGTCGTTATTTTGAGATCGTATTCTGCCTCCCCTGGGTAGGCCACTACCGATCTCAAGTGAGAATTTAAAATTTGGGATTTTAAACATTCAGGGCCCGGAGGCTTGTTGGATCGTATTATGCCCCCTTAGGTGGGCCACTGTAAGAGTTGGGTCGTGTCCACCCCTCAAGGCCCATGAGAAATGCATATTCGGCCCGTTAGAAGATAATTCGCTCGGCCCGACTAACAATGTACAAGCCAACTCACATCTCAACCACGCTACCCGAATAGGAGAGACGGCATCCGTACGAATGGTAAACTCACTTTAGTGGGCCGAGAAGAAGCCCAATAGCGAAACCTATCAACGTGTACCACCTTAGGTCAAACCAAATGAGAGGATGTCAGCTATAAAGGGAAGATGAGGCACAAGGAAAAGGGGATCCGAAATCAGACTGACTAGGTGGAAACTTACGTTAGGGTTTTTATATTACTCTCCTTGTTGTTTACCAACTAGTCCGTACGACACCTCCGGTTAAGCTCTCCGAGCACTGGAATAACTTTTTGTACTCACTTCCCGAGTATAAAAAAAACTCCTTCTCTCGTTCACTCTTGTTTATACCTTCGTAATAACCCACCGACGAGTCCCGTCACTCACTTTACTGATACACGACCAAACTCAGTACAAATAGTTGGCGCCCACTGTGGGGTATAACGAAGTAGTGTGACGCAAATATGAGCGAAGAAGCTCCTTCCGACATTTTGCCAGAAGAAACACAACCGGTTCCAAACGCCGAAACCCTAATGGATCTCGTCCTAGCCCGCCTCGCTCAACAAGAAGAAGCTCAGAAGACGACAAACGAGCATCTTGCAGCTATCGCCGCCATACTCGCGAACCCAGATGGAAACCTCTCGATGGCTTGACGATTTCTCTTCAACACAAACCTGATTCCTAGTCCGGCCAACCAGCCTATCATGCCAGCTGAAATTCTTGACGTCTCCGCGCAACTGGCAAACATCCCAGATCTACCAACCGTCTGAGAAATCTCTAAGATGAAGCTCGCGCTTCAGGAAATCCATTCCAAGATCCATCACGTTACAAGCGCCGCACCACAAATAGACACTCCTCACACCCTTCACACGCCGTATCACTGATGTCCGGCTGCGTATCACGGAGAAAATCAGATTACCGACTTTCGGCAGCAGTGACGACCTGACGAAGCACATGACAGTGTTTTACATCGCATTGGGTCCAGCCAACTTCACCGACACCGAGAGAGACGCCGGGTTCTGCTAACGATTTGTGGAACGCCTTGAAGAAGCCGCGTTAAACTGGTTCTCCCGACTACCGGAGAACTGAATCGATAGCTTCCGTGACTTGTCTACAAATTTCCTCATACATTACATAAAGTTTACCAATCAAAAGGCAACGGCTTCCGACGTGTGGAAACTCTCTCAACTGCAGGGTCAGAGCCTACGATAATTCATGGAAAAGTTCAAAGCAGTGGTCTCCAAGGTAGACGTCCCCGAAAACATTGCAGTGGACGCTCTGAAAAACACACTCTACATCCACTCGAACTTCCGTGAAGATCTCTATCGCAACCCCACAACGTCGTTCCAACACGCCATCGCGCGCTCGAACAACTTCATCCGGATGGAAGAAGATACTAAAGCAATGATAAGAAAGCAGCACGCGAGCAAACCAGCGCCGAATAAAACCACCGACTCGAAGCAGGAACCGAGCCAACATTCGGCCGACTATAACAGCAAAAAGAGAAAAGCTTTGTCTACATGGTAGATGAAGACTCCCTATCAGATTCAACAGTCGTGGTTAAGCTCTCCGAGCACTGGAAGTACTCTTTGTACTCACTTCCTGACTATAAAAAAAAACTCCTTCTCTCGTTCACTCTTGTTTATACGTTCGTAATAACCCACCGACGGGTCCCGTCACTCACTTTACTGATACACGACCAAACTCGGTACAAACAGTTGGCGCCCACCGTGGGGCATAACGAAGTAGTGTGACGCAAATATGAGCGAAGAAGCTCCTTCCGACATTCTGCCAGAAGAAACACAACCGGTTCCAAACGTCGAAACCCTAATGGATCTCGTCCTAGCCCGCCTCGCTCTACAAGAAGAAGCTCAGAAGACGAGAAACGAGCATCTTGCAGATATCGCCGCCATTCTCGCGAACCCAGATGGAAACCTCTCAATGGCTTGACGATTTCTCTTTAACACAAACCCTTCTCCTACTCCGGCCAACCAGCCTATCATGCCAGCTGAAATTCTTGACGTCTCCGCGCAACCGGCAAACAGCCCAGATCTACAAACCATTTGAGAAATCTCTGAGCTGAAGCTCGCGCTTCAGGAAATCCATTCCAAGATCCATCACGTTACAAGCGCCGCACCATAAATAGACACTCCTCACACCCTTCACACCCCGTATCACTGATGTCCGGCTGCGTATCACGGAGAAAATCAGATTACCGACTTTCGGCGGCAGCGACGACCTGACGAAGCACATGACAGCGTTTAACATCGCAATGGGTCGAGCCAAATTCACCGACGCCGAGAGAGACGCCGGCTTCTGCCAACGATTTGTGGAAAGCCTTGAAGAAGCCGCGTTAAACTGGTTCTCCCGACTACCAGAGAACTGAATCGATAGCTTCCGTGACTTGTCTACAAATTTCCTCAAACATTACATAATGTTTACCAATCAGAAGGCAACGGCCGATGTGTGGAAACTCTCTCAACTGCAGGGTCAGAGCCTACGAGAATTCATGGAAAAGTTCAAAGCAGTGGTCTCTAAGGTAGACGTCCCCGACAACATTGCAGTGGACGCTCTGAAAAACACACGCTACATCCACTCGAACTTCCGTGAAGATCTCTATCGCAACCCCACAACGTCGCTCCAACAATCCATCGCGCGCTCCAACAACTTCATCCGGATGGAAGAAGATACTAAAGCAATGATAAGCAAGCAGCACGCGAGCAAACCAGCGCCGAATAAAACCACCAACTCGAAGCAGAAACCGAGACAACATTCGGCCGACGATAAACAGCAAAAAGAGAAAAGCTTTGTCTACATGGTAGATGAAGACTCCCTATCAGATTCAACAGTCGTGGTTCATGCCAAAGATTGGAACCACTATCAGCGAAAGGAGGACGGCGAACAAGGCCAACCCCCCTCCGAGAAACCCAACGCTGACAAACCCGAACTGTACTTCTCGTATCATAAGTCCAAAGCACACGACTCTAAGGACTGCAAACAACTTAAGGAAATATTATTCAGAAAGTACGCGCGAGGCGAGATTCCAACTAACCCACCGAAGCCGCGTCCGAAAGGGAACAACAGGAAGTCAGAGTCCCGCGACCGCGACGACACACCCCCTGAAGAGGAGCAGCGAAAGAACAGGAAGCAAATACAAGTTATACTCGCCGGCCCTGAATCCACTTCCGACGAAGAAAAAAAATCCCGAGATCTGCGCCTGCTCCTCACCGCACGAAAATCAGCTCGCATACCCAGCACTGCCCCGATCTTTGAGATACGCTCAGCCGTTCAAAGACTCGTCGAGTAGCGTCCAGCAAAGACGTCACCGATCTGCGGGATAAGCTGAACTCCGCTAAAAATGATCTCCGAGTGACGCTCAACCAATCAAAGCGAGTCGTTTACGCCAACACCTAGATCGAATCAGATCCCTCACAACATCGGGTACATCCCCGGAAGAGAATAGTAGATTGAATTTCATCATGGGAGGTTCACCACCCTGTGAAGACTTTGTCCGTGCCGTCAAAGCTTATCAACGACAGGCGCAGTCCTCCAGACGTTGGAATTCCCAGCCGACAGATGACCCCTCCATCACTTTCTCGGCCGAAGAAGCTGTCGGCGTACATATGCCTCACAATGACCCATTACTAATCGAAGTAGACATCGCCGACTGTGAGGTGACTAAGGTCCTAATTGACACTGGCAGCTCGGTCAATCTCATATTCTATAGCACTCTCGAGAAGATGGGAGTCGACCTTAACCTCATCAACCCGTCCACTCGTTCCCTAACAGGGTTCAACGGAGTATCCGAGGAGATGCTCGGTACAATCTGTCTCCCGGTATACACAGGAGGAGTCACTCGTATAGTCAAATTTTCCATCGTCGGAACAAATGCTCCGTACCACGTGATACTCGGAACTCCCTGGCTGGACTCAATGAAGGCAATCTCGTCAACCTACCACCAATGCGTTAAGTTTCCTGGCACAGACGGATGCATCCAAACGCTTCGCGGCGATCAGGAATAGGCCCACGCACTGCTTGTAGTGAACATCAAGAAAGCAACGCCCCGCGTGAACTCGGTCGCTAAGCCAATACACAAATCTACCCTCAAATGAATAAATCCTGGAAGTTCAGCTCGACGATAGCGACATGAGTAAAGTAGTCCAAGTTGGCGCTTACCTTCCTGACGAAATGAAACGCGTCATCACAGAATTTCTGCAGACCAATCAATCAACCTTCGCCTGGGAGACATCCGACATGAAGGGGATCGATCCCTCCACCACCTCCCATCAACTAAACGTCGAACACACTTTCAAGCCTTACAGGCTGAAGAGACGAAAACTCGGGCCAGAGCGCTCGAAGGCAGTTAACGAGGAAGTCAAGCGCTTACTCGCAGCCGGTTCGATCACAGAGGTCTGATACCCCGAATTGTTAGGAAACCCAATCGTCGTCAAAAAGAAGAAAGGCATTTGACGGGTCTGTGTAGATTTTACTGATTTGAACAAAGCCTGCCTATAGGATAGCTTCCCGCTCCCCCATATCGATCGCTTAGTCGAATCAACTGCCGGCAATGAATTACTAACATTCATGGATGCTTTCTCGGGCTACGACCAAATCACGATGTACCTTGATGACCGAGAGAAAACCGTGTTCATCACAGACAGGGGGACTTATTTCTATAAACTCATGCCTTTCGGACTAAAGAATGCCGGAGCAACTTACCAGCGCCTCGTCAATAAAATGTTCGTGGACGAACTCGACCGAACGTTGGAAGTCTATATCGAATATATGCTGGTCAAGTCACTCCGCACAGCAGACCATCCAAAACATCTCGAGGAATGTTTCAAAACACTCAACGAATATGGCATGAAGCTAAACCCGGTCAAATGCACGTTCGGCGTCACTTCTGGCGAATTTCTTGGGTATATCGTAACACAAAGAGGAATCGAGGCTAACCCGAAACAGATCTCAGCGATCCTCGGTCTTCCAAGCCCAAGAAACAGCCGCGACGTGCAGCGCCTAACCGGCCGAATCGCAGCCCTGAATAGATTTATCTCCCGATCTACAGATAAGTGCCTCCCCTTCTACAAACTCTTGCGCGGAAATAAGTGCTTCGTCTGGGACGAGAAGTGCGAGGAGGCGTTTGCGCAGCTGAAGCAATACCTCACCATGCCCCCAGTTCAGTCGAAACCCGAGTCCGGAGATATCCTTTCCCTCTACATAGCCGTGTCACCAACGGCGGTCAGCAGCGTCCTGATAAAGGACAATCGCGGCGAATAGAAGCCGATATTTTACATGAGTAAACGTATGACCGATCCCAAAATGCGCTACCGGACGCTCGAAAAAATGGCCTTAGCGGTAATCACCTCCGTGAGGAAGCTCAGGCCATACTTTCAATCCCACACCGTTAAGGTTTTGACCAATTACCCTTTTCCAAATGGGCAATCGAGCTAAGCGAGCACGACGTGTTGTTCAAAAGCCGTCCTGCGGCCAAGTCCCAAGTCTTAGCTGAATTTTTCTTCGAACTACGCTGAGACCTCGAAGAAGAGCTAACCCAGGAGCTTACGCTCCCGCGAGAAAATTGGATACTCCACGTTGACGGCTCCGCCAGAAATCAGGGTTCGGGCGCCGGAGTACAACTCCAGTCCCCGACGGGTGAAATAATCCGACAATCGTTCATCTTCGGTTTCCCGGCATCTAACAATGAAGCCGAATACGAATCCCTCCTGGCCGGTCTCTGATTGGCCAAAGCCATCAACGCCAAGCAACTCAGCGCTTACTCCGACTCACGGCTGGTTACGAGTCAATTTAGCGGCGAATACGATACTCGGAACGAACGCATGAACGCATATCTCCACCTGGTCAAAACTTTATCTCAGGAGTTCAAATTTTTTGAACTCATTAAGGTGCCTCGAGGAGAAAAGGTGTGCGCCTTAGGGAGCAAAATACGTGACCAAGTGAAGCGCACAATCCCGATACACTGAATTGAAGAACCAAGTATCGACCCAACGATCGGCAACCCGATCACCGCTGTTCGGACGTGAGCATCCGCACTCACAGAGGAGGATTTTCCTACTGAGGACGGACCCAATGACGACATGGTACAATCGGTACCCACGAGCGAACCAGAGGATCCGAGTACCGATTGGAGGACTGAGCTACTCAACTTTTTGCGGGTTGGGTCTCTACATGCCGAGAAATGGAAGGCACGACGAATAATGGAACGGAGTACAAGCTACGGGGTCATCGACAATAGATTGCATCGCGTCGCTGCCAATAAGGTCCTGCTCAAATGCTTACATGGAGACAAAACAAGACTCGTCTTTGCTGAGACACACGAAGGCACAACAGGGAACCACTCCGGCGGGAGCGCCTTGCCCTCAAAATCAAAAACATCGGCTTTTACTGGACCACGATGACTGCCGACTGCGTATCTTATGCTCAGCAGTGTGATAACTGCCAACGACACGCACCGACTATCCATTCTCCTACCGAGATGCTCCGAACCATGTCTGCTCCGTATCCGTTCATGCGATGGGGAATGGACATAATCGGCCCCATGCCGAGTTCGCGACAGCGCCGCTTCATCTTAGTTTTAACCGATTATTTTACCAAGTGGATCGAGGCCGAAGCCTATACCCGAGTTACCGACAAGGAAGTTCAAAAGTTTGTATGGAAGAACATTATCTGTCGCCACGGCTTGCCTTATGAGATCGTGACGAACAATGGCTCTCAGTTCATTTCTCAGCACTTCCGCACATTATGCGACAAATAGCGGATCCTCTTAAACACTTCGACTCCGCGTTATCCTTAGTGTAACGGTCATGCCGAATCTTCGAACAAAACGATAATCGATGGCATTAAGAAAAGAATCAACCTCAAAAAGGGTTGCTGGGCCGATGAGTTGGACGAATTACTATGGTAACACCGAACTACACCTCGAGGAGCGACCAAAGCAACTCCCTTCTCACTGGCTTACGGAGTCAAAGCTATGGCACCGGCAGAAGTAAACGTTGCTAGCTTACGCCGCAGCAAAATGCCTCAGCACGATGACCTCAACCAAACGATGTTACTCGACGCCCTCGACGCAATTGAGGAAAGACAGGATCAGGCCCTACTCCGAATACAAAACTACAAGCATCAGATAGAAAGCTATTACAATAAGAAAGCCCGCTCCCGGCCCCTTGGATTAGGTGACCTCGTCCTACGCAGAGTTTTTGAGAACACCAAGGAGCCAAACGCCGGAAAACTTGGAGCCAACTGGGAAGGCCTGTATAAAAACGTTTAAGTCATTAAACCCCTAGTTTACCGACTAGAAACTTCGTCATGGAAGGAATTGCAGCGAGCATGGAACTCCCATGCACCTCCGTCGCTATCACACCGAGTAAATACGTTTTTCTCCTAAAAAATAAAAAAACCCCGAGTAAATGCGCTTATCGAGTCACTTTTACTCATCGAGTACTGTCCAAGTCCCTTCTACTCGGCCACAATGAACTACGGACAGCTTGATCCTCTCCCGAGGTACGTAGGCAACCCTAACAGGTCCAGCTGTAACCCCAAAACAATCCTCCTAGTAAGCGCACCTCTGGCGGCTACTCCAAATCACCGAATAAAACTCATCTCATTTGAGATCTCTGTGATCTTGCGCCCTCCCTAAACTGCCTGACGGACTGCGCATGAGCACTCACCCGAAGCGTCAGTACGCTCTGATCAGGCATACTTGACACATTCCGTTCAAGCGGCCCACACCTCCGCCCAACAGAAGCTTTTATTTTGGAACTCGTAATTATACTCGAGTAAGGGAATCACCAACCAAACACTCGGCGAAGTTACTTTACGACTTATCAAAAGCCGAGCAGTAAGAGCAACGTAAGAGTCTCCACCGACTCACTTTGATAACTAACTAGTTACTTCGAAAAGCCGAATAATGATATTCCAATAGTTTATCCCAAGTAAAGTTTTAGTTTATTTGCAACTTAAATTACTTCGAGTTGATTTTGATAACCAGGAATCAAGCTGTACAGCCGAGTTATCCAATGGGTTACTTCAAACATTCGTGTAACGACACCTCGATAATTTATACGGAATTAATTCTAAATTACTCGAAACTCGAAATATCACGGATCAAACAACGACTGATGAAAGGCAAAATAAAGCCGAATATT
Organism: Eruca vesicaria subsp. sativa; assembly: GCA_932364175.1. Classification (NCBI taxonomy): domain Eukaryota; kingdom Viridiplantae; phylum Streptophyta; class Magnoliopsida; order Brassicales; family Brassicaceae; genus Eruca; species Eruca vesicaria. Next base: position 35,470 of record CAKOAT010058266.1, on the reverse strand, counting down.
CGTTCAAACACAAAAGCAAGTAACAAGATCGAACCCCAGCGACGGGGACGAAAACAACAAAAGAAAAGGACGACATCCCTCGAGTAAAACAATACAAGACCACATCATTCCTGCTCCTAGGTATGGTCATCATCTGCTTCAGTCGCCTGCTGAGGATCATTGCTCAACGAGGCTTGCTGGTTTATGACTTTTTCTCCCCCAGTCTGCGCCTCAGGGATCTCTAATCCTTCCGGGTTGGACCTCGCCTTGTCACTATCCACGCTGGCCTTCTTTTCTCAAGAAACTCTCGAATCTGAGTAATCGATCTCCTCTGATGACCTGGAAGGAATCACCTCACCTATCGGTTTGCCCACAGCAGAAGCGGCCTTGCTACCTTCAGCATGCTGATTACCGATGCTTCCGCCCGAATGGCCTCCGAGAGAACGACCCAGAGTATGGAGAGATGCAGCTGCCTGCAGACTGATCAAGTTCAGATTAGAGCCATTCTGGTTCTGAGGGAACTCCTTTTTCAGCTCCGAAGCCAGGTTAGCGAGAAGGCTCTCATCAACAAAGGCCGACTCCAAGGCAAGTGGGTATAAGGTCAGGTCCTGCTCTGTGAGGGGCCGACATCTAATCTAGTAGCCTACCCATGCCACTTCCGCTCTTTACCATTGAAGTAGTCGATCCGTTCTTGTGGGATCGGGTCTTCTTTTTTCTGAAGAAGTTCCAAACATTTCCGAGTACCGAAGGCCTAGCTGCAGAAGCACCGAGCATCATCAAACGGCGCAAAATTGTTCTCCCGGTTGCGAATGCGTTCGAACCGAACACCAGCCTTCGCGGACATCACGGCGACGACTCTAGCTCGTTCACGGGTAACCTCAAACACCCGAGATTCCCTCAGCCGTGCGGCTTCTCTCGCTTAAGGCTCTGTAAGTTCGGTCTTTTCGCGCCAAGTCACGCTCTGTCCAGCAACAGAGCGGCCCTCTCTTCTTCAAATCTAACTGCTGCAGCCTGCACAGACCTGAGTCTACCCGAGATGTCCTCGGCCCTCATCGCTTTGGACTCAGCACGACGAGCAGCGTTATCCTTCTCAATCTCTTCATGTCCGAGAGAGGCTTTAAGCGTACTAATCCATTTCTTCCCCGCCTTGGCCTTCTCGTGAGCTTTACCAAGGTCAGCATACGTCCTCTTGAGCTCTAAGTCATACTTCTCCACGAGAAAGTTGATGCTTCCTTCAGCCTGAAATATCGGCCATTAAACTGAGAAAGGAAGATGAGAGAACCCTCAGCATGAAATCAAACCAATATAAAAATAAAAGAGAAAAGGAAACTCACCGTCAGCAAATTACGCGATACATGCATATAGGCATTGGGAAAGGCAAGCTGATCAACAGCCGGGAGCTCACGCGGGCCCCCTTTGATCTGACAGGCGAGATCGGCGCACCTAGGCCCATTGCTAATAAGAGGGGATGCCTCGTCGTACGAGAAGCGGACCTTGTCAAGAAAAACCGCCTCAAACCTTCGAGTGATCTCTCTATCAGACCGAACTATCGAAATCCCAAGGTCCGGAGCCGAAGGGATAAAAATCCCAATAGTCTTGGAGGGTTAAAGCCATGGCTACTGTATCAGCCAATGGATAAATCAGTTCCTGACCCGCCTTGTATTCGATCTACGTCTCTTGAGCCTTGTCATCTTACTTCACCGTCTCATGGGTGTGATGCTGATTGGTGAACTAACTCCAGGAAGGTTCTTCCGTTTGTAAAGCATTGTTAGGATCGTGATAATGATGGGGTAAAGCTGTTTGATGGGTTGTAGTAGTACTTCTTGTTTATCTTTTTAGCTTATTTCATTGGATCCAGAAATCTGCGTACTCTTTCCTCACTTATGTCGGGCCAGCTGTGGTATCTGAGTTCGACAAGTGCACGAGCGTTGTCGTAAAAAGATCCCGGAACTCCAGTCAGATACGGATGTGCCACTGCAAAAAAAAAATATAATAACATAGTTGGAAAACGAGAAGCATTCGCGAGCAAAGATTAATTATCTACCAGCTCGCCAATTCAACAATACTCTAGACCCATTATGTGGAGGATCGACGAACGAGTATTCGTCTAACTTGACAAAGAAGTAGTAACGCTGCCAATCCGTGGTCTTCGACGGATGGCCCGTGATCACGTTGTAACTCGGCCTCATTTTTATGGCGAAGAGGTCATTCTTCAGTGGCTTGATTGAGGTTAACTCCTTAAGCGCTCAAGGACATAGCGAGATGTTGATCTCGGCGGCCATCACCAGTAACGCGACAACAAGGCGGAATGCACCATTCACAAACTGATTTATAGCCAGAACGCGACGAGAAGCGTACGAAGTTATAATCCGCGGAATCGGGAACCAAAGCTTCGTATCCCGCTGAAAATATGACTCGTAGACGCATTGATACCTCATCGGAGGAGTCCAAGGCTGTTGGCTGTCAATGGGGATCAGATATGTAACCCCAACCGCGTCAAGTCATCTAAGGAGACCTTTGACGCTATCAGGAGTCGACCATGTCGACGACCATATACGCTTGTTCGAGTAAGTGCTACGGCGATGAATCAAATTCTGAGGAATGGCCAAACCCTTTTCAAAAATGCCGTTCCCCGAGTAGCGTGTAGGAACCGGGGGAGGACCCGCGACAGGCTGAACCCTCTCAGCCGGTTTAGCAGTTTGGGCTCTACCAGTTAATCTGCCGGTTAGCCTGGTAGTCCGAGTCCTACCAGTTGCCCCAGCCGCCCGAGATCCACTAATCGGTCCAGCAATCCAAACTCTTTCAACTTGTCTCGGCCGTGGATCGCCGAGTAAATCAGCGGCTATATTGCCATCGTCTTCACCCCTGAACTCCTTTTCCGAATCGACGACTAGGAGCCTCTGGGCTAAGTCGAGACTGGCCGAATCCCTTAACGCCTCCCGATGCTACAGGTTGAAATCACCCAAATGTTCGCCGGTTGTCTCATCCTAAACAGGAACCGATGCGGTAGCGATCCCCTTACCATTCTCTTCCCGCGTCAATCTCTTTCAGGGGCACATAACTATCAACGGAATGTATATATCCTACAGCTATCTAGAGAGAGAAACTAGAGAGAAGGGAGAGAAAGGATACCTGATATCGCGGAGAAGAATGAGGAAGAGCAGAATGAAGGGCATATATATACGAGGAAAAGCGCGATTCCCATAGTCGCAATTAGTAGGTTTACTGGGACCTAAATGGGCTTTTTATTTTGCGGCTGTTCAAGTTCCGCCTCAAATGGGCCGAACCCTGCGAGAAAGGCCCAAGTTGTTGCGACCGTCCAGATTCTTCCTCGCAACGTTTCGCCGTGAAAGTTATTCAACTCTTCTCAGGCGATCGCCGAACAACTAGTGTATCGGTGATAACATGATCGCCTAGTAAACTATACGATTCTCCATGTGTGATCGCCGAGTAAGTCATTCGCTACACTTAACACGGTTGCCGAGTAAGCCATTAAACCCTCTTAGGGTGACCATCAGATAGTTCGTTCACCTCTTCTTCTCACCTCTTCTGCTCACACGATCACCGAGTAACCCGCGTATCGGTGATAACACGGTTACCGAGTAGAATACCTGATCTTCAACCTTGATTCATCCTCGTTCCGTCGAATAAATGACTCGATCAAAAGCACACCCACAAGCTTCCTTCCACGACTCCGAATATGCTATTTCATAAACAAGACAAAACGAATCCATTTTTGTCTCCGTACCAACCATGAATGGACTGGGGGACTTACTGTAAGAGGTGGATCGTGTCCACCCCTCAAGGCCCATGAGAAAGTCATATTTGGCCCGTTAGAAGATAATTCGCTCGGCCCAACTAAGGATGTACAAGCCAACTCACATCGCAACCTCGCTACCCGAGTAGCAGAGACGGCGTCCGTACGAATGGTAAACTCACCTTAGCGAGCCGAGAGGAAGCCCAATAGCGAGGCCCATGAACGTGTACCACCTTAGGTCAAACCAAACGAGAGGAGGTCGGCTATAAAGGGAAGAGGAGGCACAGGGAAAAGAGGATCCGAAATCAGACTGACTAGGCGGCAACTTACGTTAGGATTTTTATAGTACTCTCCTTGTTGTTTACCGACTAGTCCGTACGACACCTCCGATGAAGCTCTCTGGGTACCGGAAATACTCTTTGTACTCACTTCCCGGCTATAAATAAAATTTATTCACTCTTTCACTCTTGTTTATACCTTCGTAATAACCCACTGACGAGTCTTGTCACTCACTTTACTGATATACGACCGAACTCGGTACAAACAACCACTACGTATCTTATGTAAAAATGTAAAATTTGCAAATTTGAACATTTGGGGCTTGGAGGCCCGTTGTCATCGAGATCGTATTATGCCCCCCTTAGGTAGGCCACTACCGTTATCGGGTAAGGATTCGCATTCTTCCACTTGGGCCACTATAGAGATTTTGTAATGATGCACTCTGCTTTCTGCAGAAAGCCACTCTCAGTCTTATATGTTTGTGTTGGGTGGGTCTACTGGGAAGTAGTGAGCCACGTACTAGACTTGCTGCTTTCCACGTCTGGATAAGCAGGATAGAAGTGCTCCCGGGGTTTTGTGCACCGTCTGCTCCTTGAGACTATGGGGCTGATCTCAGTACTCTGCAGTTATACGTCATGCCCCCTAGATCTCGTGTAGCTCGTAGCGTGTTTGATGCAGGCATTGAGGCACTAGTACGTGTGGCCCCCTTGTAGATTACGGCTCAAGGCCTCTATGCAGGGGCTGAGGTATTCCGACATTGTATTAAGGTTGATCAAGTCTGTTCCAATTCGCATACCCGAACATTTATGTATGTGAAACATGTCACGTAGATACGAGGACCGAGGTGCCCCTCGGGGCCTGGTTCTGCTTGGCGGTTTTGTATGTGAAATATGTCACGTAGATGTAGGGTTCGCCAGGATCGAGGTGCCCCTTGGTACCCGATCCAGCTAGTATGCCCCTTTTAAGTTCAGTGGAGTTCATGTGGCTCCTTTAGTCGGAACTAAATTATGTTATGTAAGCTTAGTCCGTAGACGTTTTTAGCATACATAGGAACAGGAAACCAGTGTACTTAAAATATATAGATAGCTAGGTATCTGTAGAAAACCCGATCCGGAGATCTAATTAGATGTAGTAGAACTTGAGGTGCAGGGCATTCCAGCAGTTAGGTTGGACGTTTCCTTTGCTGTCTTGCACCTTGTAGGCTCTTGCTCCCTGCATTCCGATTATTTTGTAGGGGCCTTCCCAACCTGGGGCCAGCTTCCCTGTAGATTTGTCTTTGGTATGGTCGTAGACTCGTCGTAGGACCCAGTCTCCTTGCTGGAAGGTCCTGGTCCTGACTCTCTTGTTGTAGCACCTGGCCACTTTCTGTTGATCGGAAATGTTCCTTAGGCGAAAAGCCTCTCTTTTTTTCGTCGAGTAGATCCAGGCTAAGGGTCAACAATTCGTTGTTTTCCTCCTGGAGATGGGTCCGGAGACAGTCGTTCTGACGTGTACCTCATTGGGTAGCACGGATGCCATGCCGTACACTAGTGAGAATGGAGTCTCTTGTGTGGCTGTTTTCGGAGTGGTCCGATAAGCCCAGAGGACTCCATGTAACTCTTCTACCTAGTGCCCGTGTGCTTTTTTTAGACGTTTCTTGATCATGTTGACCACGGTTTTGTCTGTAGATTTGGCCTGGCCGTGTGATTGTGGGTGCTGCGGTGCGGAAAAGGAGAGCTTGATGTTCCACTCTTGGCAGAATTCTCTGAAGTCATGGCTCGTGAACTGGGGCCCGTTGTCTGTGACAATCTCTTGTGGCACGCCAAAGCGGGTTATCACGTTTGCCCATATGAATTTATTTATTTTCTCTGTAGTAATCGTGGCTAGGGCCTCGGCCTCTACCAATTTAGAAAAGTAGTCAGCTATTACGAGGAGGAATACCTTTTGCCCCGGTGCCATTGGGAATTTCCCGACGATGTCCATCCCCATTTTTGAAACGGCCAGGGAGAGCTTAGAGATTTCAGGTTCGGCGGAGGAAGGTTGGAGATTGGAGCTTGCCTCTGACATTGGTCGCAGGACCTAGCTTTTCTGAGGGCGTCGCTGGCCATCGTGGGCCAGTAGTAGCCGGCTCTTCTAGCTCTGAGCACTAAGCTTCGGCCGCTGGAATAAGAGCTGCATTCTCCTTCGTGGAGCTCTTCTAGTATTCGGGCCGCTTCCCTAGGGGTGAGACATCGCAGGTATGGTCCTGAAAAGGATTTTCTATATAATTTTCCTTCGGTGACGCAGTATCTTACTGCTTGCCTTTTTATTTTTCGGCTTTCGCCTCGGTCCTCGAAGAGGAGGTCGCGTACCAGGTAGTCGATTATAGGGGTCATTTAGATTTCTCCCTCGTCGATGACGGAGATTTCTTCGGGATCTCCTTCTCGGTCTGTGGCTGGCCACTGGAGTACTAGCAGGGGGATATTTATCTGGCTAGTGGTTTCTAGGGCGAACCCTAGGTTAGCCAGGGCATCGGCTTGCGAGTTTTGTTCTTTTGGAACTTGGGTAATCTTGCAGATCTGGAATATTTTAATCAGGCGCTTTGCCATGGCAAGGTATTTGATCATACTGGCGTCTTTGGCCTTGTAATCACCTTGGACCTGGCTGATGATCAGTTGGGAGTCGCTGAAGACCCGGATCTCCTCTGGTCCCACCTGCTTAGCGAGTGAGAGGCCCTCAATTAAGGCATCATATTCGGCCTCATTATTTGTAGCTTTGAAGTTGCATCTTATCGCTCTTGATGCTGATTCGCCGGTGGGGGAGGTTAGAACCAGGCCGACTCCTGCCCCTCTCACCTTACTGGACCCGTCGACGTGTAGGGTCCATTCTCCCGTTCCTCTGGCTGGGCCCTGGAAATCAACTTCTGACTCCGGGACCGAAAGCATGGATGGTGAGAATTCAGCGACGAAGTCAGCGAGGACCTGTGATTTGATGGCCGTAGCAGGCTTGAAGACTTTCGTATTCCCCGAACTCAATTGCCCACTTTGCGAGGCGTCCTGACAGTGGGCCGGAGCTGAGATTTTGGGGGCTTAAAACATTTCTTAAGAAATCTAAAAATTTTGGGGCCCAAGGTCAATATTTAGGGGCTTATTCCTAGGTTAAATTTTTCTAAAAATTTTGGGGGCCAAGGCGAATTTTTCTAAAAATTTTGGGGGCCAAGGTCAATATTTAGGGGCTTATTCCTCTGGCTTGTGGAGAACGGCTTTTATGGAGAATGAGGTGATTACCATTATCTGATGGGCCTGAAAGTAGGGCCGGAGCTTGCGGGCCGCTGTAACCAATGTTAATGCTAGCTTTTCGAGGTGGCTTAGCAAGTTTCCGCATCCAATAAAGACTTACTCACGTAGTAGATAGGATGTTTCTTACTTTCCTCCTCTGTCACGAGGACACCGCTTACTGCATGCTCGGACACGGCTAGGTAGAGTAGCAAGATCTCAACATCTAGAGGTTTTGAGAGGAGAGGAGGTGTATTGAGGTAGGCTTTGAGGTCGTCGAGAGCGAGTTCGCACTTGTCGCTCCAGTGGAAATCCTTGGGATTTTTCAGGGTCTCGAAGAAGGCGTGCGATTTGTCAGACGGCCTGGAGATGAACCTGCTTAATGCGGCCATCCGGCCCGTTAGTCATTGGAATTCCTTTACGTTTCGCGGGGAATGGATCGCCTGGATGGTTCGCACCTGTTCTTGATTGGCTTCGATGCCTCTATAAGTGACTATGTACCCCAGGAACTTTCCGGAGCTGACCCCGAATGAACACTTTGAAGGGTTATGCTTCATGTTGTACTTCCTGAGGGTGACGAAGGCTTGCTGTAGATAGGAGATGTGGTCTTCTGCCTCGAGAGACTTGACCAGCATGTCATCTATGTAGACTTCCATGTTATGTCCGATTTGTTCGGCAAACATCAAGTTTACGAGCCTTTGGTTGGTAGATCCTGCATTTTTCTGGCCGAACGGCATGACCTTGTAGCAGTAAACGCCCCTTGCGGTCATGAAGAAAGTCTTTTCCTGGTCGTCTCGGTGCATGAGGATTTGGTTGTAGCCTGAGAAGGCATCCATGAAACTTATGAGCTGATGGCCCGCAGTGGCGTCGACGAGCTTGTCGATGTGAGGTAAGGGAAAAGGATCCCTGGGGCATGATTTGTTGAGGTCGGTGAAATCTATGCAGACCCTCCACTTCCCATTCTTGTTCCTGACCACGACCACGTTAGCCAACAATTCGGGGTACTGGACTTCTCTTATGAATACAGCGTCGAGCAGGTTCTTGACCTCTTTATTGATTACTTCATCCCTGTCGGGGGTGAATTTCCTCCTTTTCTGTCGTACAGAGGTGAATTGAGGGTCCACCTGCAGCTTGTGCATGATGATCTCGGGGTCGATCCCGGGCATATCCTCATGAGACCAGGCTAAACAGTCGGAGTTGGAGCGAAGGAAATCGATTAATCTCTACCTTAACCCTGTGGGAAGCTTGGATCCTATCAACAGTTTCTGGCCCGGGTCCCCTTCCTCCAGGGGTATCTCGTCCATCTCTTCTACTTCGGGCTCCTCCGTATGGAAGGCCGGAGGGCGTTTCGGTAATTGCTATACGACTGGACTTTTCCCTTTCAATATAGTTTGGTAGCAGGCCTGGGCATTCTCTTGATCTCCTTTGATTATCATGATGCCCGAAAGGGTCGGGAATTTGATGGACTGATGGAGTGATGAAGGTACGGCCCCCATGTCATGGATCCAAGGCCAACCCAAAATCATGTTGTAGGAGGTTGCGCAAGAAACAGCGAGGAATTTCGTTGGTTGGTTTACTCCTTCGGCGTATCTTGGGAGGATTACCTCTCCCAAGGTGTTCTTTACCTCTCCACTGAAGCCTATAAGCGGAGTAACCTTCCGTTAGAGCTTTTTCCTCCAGCCCTAGATCGGTGTAGGTTGGGAGGAAGATGATGTTATCGGAGCTGCCGTTTTCTATTTGGATTCGTCTCACTAAACAGTTTGCTAGGATAACGGAGATGACCAGGGCGTCGTGATGAGGAGCCAGGACCCTCTCATGTTCCTTGGCAGTGAAACTGATCTCATATGTCCCAAGGAGTAGGCGCTTTGGGTCCCTTGTCTCTTGACCATGTCTTGTGTTTCTGGTGCTGCACTTAGCGGCCGCGTGGCTTATACCGCTTATCTCTGAACTCTGGAGATCACATGGATAATTCGGTCTTGGTGCAGAGGGAGACGCGGGGCTTGTTTATGTGGGCCGGTTCGCGCCTTCCTTAGTTTGGAGGCTCTTGGCCTTGTCGGAGAGGAATTCCTTTAGGTGCCCCTTCTTGAAGAGCTCGTTCACTTCCAGCCTCAGGGAGATACAATCCTCCATCTTGTGACTGTGGTCATGGTGGAAGTCGCACCATCGGTTGGGGTTTCGATTAGCGTCTGCGGCCTTTATCTTAGGAGGCCATTTGACTTGCTGGCCCATCTACCTTAGAACATTTACCAGCTTGGGCTTTGAGATGGATAGGTGAGAGATATCGGGCCATGTAGATAGGCTCATTCCCTCGAGTCGAGGTAATGGTCGATTCGGACGTCTGTCCCTGTTGTATCCTCTTGTTTCCCTCTAGGGCCTGGATTGGGATCCTTCATCGAGATTGTTTCGAATGGGGGCTACAATGTTGGTGTATGAACACTAATTCTAGCCGCCTAGATCTAGTCTCTCAATCTCTAAGTGTTGATCCCTTATTCTAGGGATTGGGTTCCCCTTATATAGATGTTGATGTCGGCTTGCATTAGGTTAAACTCTTCCATATTGGCGAATATGGGAGAGTTTCCATGTATGGATAACTTCCATTTGACTGGGTAGATTTTGGAACAGAGGTCGGGCCCGGGGAACCTGAAGGCAGGGTCCGGGCCCTGGGTCCCTTTGGAGCCGGGGTCTAGAGGCCGGTGCCCAGCCCGGGGGCTGGAGGAATCTGGTGCCTGGATATTTTTTCCCAACAATAGTATCTTCCAAGCAACTAAATAGCTCCTATAGGATTATAATCCCAATACTTGAATAGGAACCCTAGATCTAGCAACCATCCCTCCATCAAAACACTATTTGGCAAGCTGAATAATTATATTGTTCATCTTGTTTATTAATTCATCTGCTGCTTTAATATTTATTTATTGTTTGATTAATTATAAACTACTATTTGCCTAGCTTAATATAACTATTAGATCTAGTGTGTGTCCTAGCTCCTTGTGGATTCGATCCCTAAGTACTACAGCCGAATCTCTTATTTGAGAGAGTAATTAACTCCTTAGGGTAATTTGAGTGATATCACCGACGCTCCCTCCAAAAAGAAAAAGAAACCGTCTGCCCTCAACAACGCCTTACAACAAGATAAAACCGAAATCTTTTGGCAATCGCGAGCAGCCAAAGTAGTAGAAGGGAAGCGCGAACCTACCTGCGAACCCGTCGTCTCGGTACGCATTGACGAAGCGTTCCCAGAATGCTGCGTCAAAATTGGTACGAACCTAAACGAGGCTTTAAAAGTCGAGCTCTTGGCTTGTCTGAAAAGGAACTCGAACACATTCGCATGGACCGCAGAAGACATGCCATGAATCGACATAAACATCACCTGTCACGAACTCAATGTTGACCCTACGTCCAAACCCGTCAAACAAAAGAGACGGAAGCTAGGGCCAGAACCCGCCGAAGCAGTCAACAATGAGGTCGACAGACTCCTCAAGGTCGGATCCATAATGGAAGTTAGATATCTCGAGTGGCTTACAAATCCTGTCGTATTTCCAATCTCACACTATCATCGTACCCACTTCTTTCCCTCTCCACACGATTTTGCACAGCCCCAGCCAGTTAGGAAGGTTGGCAAAATGGGCAATCGAGCTGAGCGAGTACAACATCGAATACCGTGCAAAGACTTGTGCGAAAACGCAAGTACTTGCAGACTTCTTAGTAGAGCTCTCGACAGAAGGCACACCCGACCAGGAGCCGGACTCGATCTGGACCCTATACGTTGACAGATCCTCGTCCAGACAAGGCTCCGGAATCGGCATCTGACTGGCGGCCCCAACGGGATAAGTGCTGGAGCAATCATTTCGATTAGTTTTCCATGCCTCGAACAATGAAGCCGAATAAGAAGTCTTAATTGCAGGACTGCGGCTGGCTCACGGTCTAAAGATAAAAAATCTTCACGCCTACTGCGATACTCAGCTAGTGGCCAGTTAGTTAAGCGGGGAATACAAAGTAAGGGACGAAAGAATGGAAGCATATCTGACCCTGGTTCAAGATATAGCTCGAAACTTCGATCAATTCGCCCTCATTCGAATTCCTCGAGCGGAAAATTCTCAAGCAGACGCCCTGGCTACCTTGGGATCTAGTTCGAATCCCAGCTTAAGCAGGGTAATCCCCGAGGAGTCATTAAACATCCTAGTATCGGATCACCCATAGTCGTAAACCTGATCAACGAACCGGAAGACGGCATCGATCAAACGATGATCGCCCAGCCGCAGATCAGTCCAGCTACAGGTTCAGTCGTCCGTGGATGGAAAAAATCCTCACATACATAGCCAACGGGGAACTCTCAACGGAAAAATGGGCGGCCCGAAAAATAAAGACTCAAGCCCCACGATCTGTTCTTGTCGATGGAGAACTCTATAAGTGGAGATTTTCCGGACCACTCATGACCTGCGTGCAGGGAGAAAAGGCGCAACAAATAATAGAAGATCTCTTGCAATAAAAATCAAGCGGCACAAATATTTCTGGCAAGACAATGGTCAAAGACTGGGAGGATTATTCACGAAAATTTGAGAAGTGCCAAAGGCACGCCCCGACTATTCATCAGCCAGCGGAAGTACTTTTATCCATTTCAGCACCGTATCCAATTATGCGATGGTCAATGGATATAGTCGGACCGATACACGCATCGAAACAAAAACGTTTTTTTATTAGTCCTGACTGGCTTTTCTCCAAATGGGTCGAAGTAGATTCCTACGCAAACATCAACGACGCCCAAGTAGAAAATTTTCGTATCGAAAAATATCGTTTGCATGCATGGCATCCCTTACGAAATCGAAACGGATAACGGATCTCAGTTTACTTTGAAGCTTTCTGCGAGAAATGGAAAATATGATTAACGAAATCAACTCCAAGATATCCTCAAGGCAAAGGAAAAGCTGAGACCATTAAAAAAACTATCCTCGATGGCCTCAAAAAATGACTTGATGCTAAAAAAGGAAAGTGGGCAGACGAGCTCGAAGGAGTTTTGTGGTCACATCGCACGACCCCAAGACGAGGAATGGGTGAAACCCCATTCTCCCTCGGGTACGGAACAGAGTGCATGATCCCGGCAGAAGTCGAACTCCCGGGGGTACGCAGGCGGATGCTCCCGGAAACAGAAGAGTCGAACAACTTGATGCTCTCGACAAACTCGACCTAATTAACGAATGATGGGATCAGGACCTCGTCCGAATTCAGAATTATCAAAAACCGTCAGCAAAGTACTACAACTCGAAGGTACGAGACCGTAGATTTAAAGTAGGCAAACTAGTCCTAGGTAAAGTCTTCCAAAACACTGCGGAACGAAACGCCGGGAAACTAGGAAGGACCGTACAAGGTCATAAAGGTGGTTCGGCCGGGGGCGTATAAACTCAAAATTTCTCAACAAATTTTCAACGACGCGGAAAAAAGAAAAACGAAATTCTGAATATAGCGAGACGTTGCCGATATTCGGAAAACCATCTTTCTTGAAAATAAAAAACAACAACAAACACAGTCCATCCGCGACTATAAAACGTACAAAACCTCTTAAAGATATTCGCGAAGGTTCAAACATCAGTAACACCAAACACCTAAACTTTGTTGCTGATCACAACAAACTCGCAACAGTTCTAAACAAACTTAAGCTATCCCGCAGAGATAGCTCTCATACACCCGACACAAGGGTAATAGCGCTATAAAGATATCCAAATTTTGGTCAGAACCTTCGAGGATGCTCGATTCCGACAAGAAAAGTCGTGTAAGCTGAGAACTTATCACGGACTTTAAATCGGTACGGAATAAGATTAAAATCGCAACAGGCAAAACGAACGCCGATTAGTCATCGCAAAGCCTTAAAACTGAATGTAAACCTACGTCTTACCCTAAACCCAGCACACTGGTCTCTAACATCTCAAGGCATAAATTGAGAACCTATAGGCATGTCTCTTCATCTACATCTGAACGCTCACTCGATTCTTAAGAATCCTAGAACAAGAAAACAAATAAGGAGATCTACAAAAGAGTTGGAATGCGAGACGACAACTCACGGACCTCCTTCTACATTCACACAAACGAAAGCATTCTTCTCAATGTTGGGAAAAAATATCCAGGAACAAGATTCCTCCAGCCCCCGGGCTGGGCACCAGCCTCTAGACCCCTGCTCCGAAGGGACTTAGGGCCCGGACCCTGCACTCAGGTTCCCCAGGCCCGACCCCTGCTCCAAATCGACCCTTGAGTAAAATGGAAATTCTCCATCTAAGGAAACTCTCCCATATTCGCCAATATGGAAGAGTTTAACCTAATGCAAGCCGACATCTACATCTATATAAGGGGAACCCAAACCCTAGAATAAGGGATCGAAACTTTAGAGATTGAGAGACTAGATCGAGGCAGCTAGGATTAGGGTTCTTATAGCAACATTGTAGCCCCCTTTTCGAATACTTAATAAGATATCTCTTTCTCTACTTATTTTCTTGCTTGTTTCTCTCGATTTCCCCTTACTTTATACAAACACTCTCAACTTCTCTTTATTCGTACAAACCTTCTTGTGTTCCGTAGTAGTAAAATGACCTTACACAAAAATACCATAATAGCTTGACGCTAGAAGGAGGGGAGTTATCCAACTACGTGACGATGACACCAGAAGACTCAACCGAACCCACCAGAGCTACCTTGAGAGAAGCCGAGCTCGTCGATCAGCTCAACACCCTCCGGGGAGAAGTCACCGAGCTTCGCAAGGCTCGAGAAACAGCTGGAAATAGTTTAGAGCTTCTCCAAGAAGTTCAAGCCCTTAAAGCTAAACTCGACGAGCACACCCAAAAGCTACAACGGAGTGCAGAGAAGTTAGGAGCGCTCAAAGCCGAAAACCACCTTCTCCAAAAGGAGAACCAAGTTCTCAGAAAGAACAGCAACAAGCGCCAAAGGTTTCGAACCCGAGTTCGAACCATGCCCTCCCCAGATACTCCTACCAACAAAGATGAGGAAACTCAGCATACAGCTCCCGGCGATAAGGAACCCGAGGGCAAGAAAACTACGACAAGGAGGACACGAGTAACCATCAGCAGTGACTCCAATATGGAGGACAAGGAATACTCACCCGACGACCCCCTGATCTCAGATCCAGCTGTTGTGGCAGGTCTCGAGAAGATGTTCTTCGAGTGATTCAACCCCATCCAGTCGATGGTGGAAAGGCTTCTAGGTGTAGCTCCCCCCATAGGAGAAGTGACCCTAACTCCTACAGCGACACGCCCTTCGTGGAAGAGATCGCCTCAGTTGAGATGCCAAGGAAATTCTCCTTCCCTATCATGAAGACTTACGGTGGGACCAGCGATCCGGACAACCACATGGCCCTCTACAAGCAACATATGCTAACAACAGAAATCCCCCGAGGATTGAGAGAACCTTTGTGGCAACCGAGATTCGCACTGTCAATTTTCCGTCAAATATGGAAACTTACCGAAAACCCTAATTCTCCCAAGATCTTGGATCTCTGCGGAAACCACTAAAACGAAAAAGATTAACAGAATATGGATGAATAGAAATAACGACGTTCCGCAGAATATGGATGAATAGAAATATGGATGACAATGTACGATGTTCCATTTTATCGTTGCCGTTTTATACGAACTTGCCAAACTTTACGAGAAAAAAAGAGTTTTATGATTCTTATCGTCAAACTTAAATGGTGAGACGGATCGAGACGAAACAGAAGACGTTTCGACCATGGTTCAGAGCATGATCAAACCGAAGGACGTATGCCTTGAGTGCTCGGGATGGTCAGCTAGATGTTTGGCAAACTGAACCGGGAATGGTTCAGCTCGCCTTACGGCGAGCTGGTCTGTGGGACGCCAACTCGCCATACGGCAAACTGAATTAGTTGGTTCAGCTCGCCGTATGGCGAGCTGGTTTGGCCGAAGCAGTTCGCCATACGGCGAGCGGGTCCGGGATTTTCCAGTTCGCCGTACGGCGAGCTGAACCGGCTGGTTCGGTTCGTTGTACGCTGAACTGGTTTGACCGAACCTGCTCATGGTTTACGGCGGATGGGATTTTTCGCTTATCTAGGGAAATTGTGTAATCAGAAATTTCTTCCTTTGTCCTTTTGAGATGACGATTTCCAAGTTTCCCGTGGATTTTCATTGTTTCTGAAAGTCCTTAGGGTTTTATAAAACATATTTTAATTTTTGCGGAAAGTAATGATTTTGATCTTTAAAAAAAATAATTGTAGATGTTGATTTCAAGATTACCGTTTTTTACACCAACAGTAAGCTCCCCGGCTCGCAAGTTTCGAATAAGGTTTTTGCGGGCGAGTGGAGTTGTTTTAATAGAAATCCACGGCTGCGATTCGTCTTATTACGAAAGATGAGCTCTTCTTTTCTATAAGTATTGGATCATTACTTCTCATATCTTCAACCTTTCAAATTTCTCTCCAACTTCTCTCCGAGAAATTGTTTTGTCAAGATGTCTTATTCCCAAGGTGATCAACAAAGCTATGAGGTTAGTGCCAACCCTACAGTGGATTTGCAGGATGCTCGCATCTTTGAGTTCCTCTTGTTCCAGGAAGAGATGGATCGCAGCTATGCTGAGGAAACTACGGTGCCGACTTGCGCAACCCTAGAAGCTCTGTCTGTTCCTGCGGACAATTCCGACGTTGTTTCCGGCGAGGTGGTGAGTGCTGCAGCAGAAACTGCGACGAATGCCACTGTCGAACCATCGAGTTCGTCCATTGTCCCGACCCTTGCTGAGGTTTAGACTGTAGCGGCTCCCATCGATGGCGAGCCGGTTGGGGCTTCTGCCGAGGTTGAACTGGCTGCGGCTCCTACTGAGGTTGAGCTGGCTGCGAATCCTACTGAGGTTCGAGCCGGCTCCTGCCAAGGTCGAACCAGCTGCGGCCTTGAAACCTCCCCCTCCGGTTGATCGTCTTAGGAATTCCGGCACTTAGTGCGATGTCTGCTGCTCCAGCCAAAGGTCGTAAGAGACCTTGCGCGAATCCTGATGCTCCTAAGAGAAAGAGATGCACGAAGGGCCTGGAGGCTGGTCCTTAGTCGAGCAAAGCGCTGAGCTCGGATCTGATGTCGCAACACTGCGCCAAGGTATTGATTTGCGAGTACACCTTAGTCTTGATTATATATTTTTTAATTTGGTGTCTAATCGTCTACATTGGCTGTTTTAGTTTGTCTCGTTAATCGATGGAGTGATTAACGAGTGCGGATCCGAAGTTGAGCATTTGGCAAAGGAGTCGGCTGAGTCGCAGAAAAGGTCCACTCAGCTTGAAGGGAAGTTGAAGGTGATTGAAGATGTGCATTCCGCGGAGGTGTCTCAGTTCGAGGTTAGGATTAGTGAATTGGTGCGTGATTTTAGGAAGACTGCGAGTTCTTTGCTTAAGGAAAAAGATGCGAAGAAGGCTGAGGCTTCGGAGTTAAGCAGACTTCAGCGCAAGATGAAGAGCATTGAGGGATTGACGGTCCGTGGGACCAGAGATGATGTGACTCTGACCCGGGTCTTGCGATAGAGTGCGCTCTCCAGCCTAGCGTGGATGAGATCAAAGCTCCCGAGGGAGGTGAAAGAGAGATTGCGTGAGCCAGTGAGGCAATGGATGAGGATGAGGCTCAGTGTGTGGAGGGTGTCTGAGGTTGTAATCTCGTATAAGATATTTTTTTTATGAAAAATTTTGTGTTTTGTTGGCCGAGGATGGCCTTTGTGTTTGTTCGGGACTGGCCATTATGGCTTCGAATCTCTGTTGCTTTGGCAACAATTTATTAAACAATCAGTTTTTGTTAACTTCTTGCTTTAAGTTGATATTGAGGGAGATCCACGAGTTGTCGTCTCGCATTCCTTATCCATTGTGTATCGCCTTATTCGTTTGCTCGTTTTAGGATGTTTAGTAAATCGAGTGACCGTTTAGATATAGACGAAGAGACATATGCCTTTAGGATTTCGATCCATGCCTTGAGACGTTAGAGACCAGTGTGCTGGGTTTAGAGCAAGACTTAGGTTTACTTTCGGATTGAGGCTATGCGAGGACTAGTCGGCTTTTGTTTTGCCTGTTGCGATTTTAACCTGATTCCATACCGATTTAGAATCTGTGATAAGTTCTCGGCTTATATGATTCGTCTGGTTGGAATCGAGCATCTCACCGGGAACAATTTCTAAGTTGCCCAGAAGTGCTGACAAAAATTTTGGATTTCTTTTATAGCGCTATTACCCTTGTGTCGGGTGTTCGAGAGCTATCTCTGTGAGATAACTTAAGTTTTTTTAGGACTCTTATGAAGCTTTGTATATCTTTTATAGTCGCGGACGGACTGCTTATTGTTGTTTTGTAGAGAAATGATTTTTTTCGAATATTGGCGACGTCTTGCTATATTCATGATTTCGTTATTTCTCTCGCTGTGTTGCGGATAAAAGTTTGAGAAATTCCGAGTTCGGAATTTCGAAAGTATAAGAGTACACGTATACTCACCTACCCCCCCCCCCCCCCCCTTTTTTAG
>CAKOAT010058266.1:0-17629 GCA_932364175.1 Eruca vesicaria subsp. sativa | reverse complement strand
CATACTCTCCCGGCCGGACTACTTCTATGACCCTGTATGGTCCTTCCCAATTGGCTCCCAATTTCCCGGCGTTTGGTTTTGTGGTGTTTTGGAAGACTTTTCGTAAGACTAGTTCGCCTTCATGAAATCTGCGGCCTCGTACGTTTTCGTTATAGTACTTTGGGCCGCCTTGCTGATAGTTCTGAATTCGGATGAGGACCTGATCCCGTCGTTCGTTGACAAGATCGAGTTCGTCGAGAAGCATTAGGTTGTTCGACTCTTCCCTTTCTGGAAGTAACCTTCAGCGTACTCCAGGAAATTCGACTTCTACTAGGATCATGCATTTTGTTCCGTATATGAGGGAAAAAAGAAGTTTCACCCGTCGCTAGTCTCGGGGTCATGCGGTGCGACCATAAAACTCCCTCGAGTTCATCAAGCCACTTGGCCTTTTTGCGGCGAGGCGTTTTTTGAGACTGTCGAGGATAGTTTTTATTAATGGTCTCGGCTGTCCGTTGCCTTGAGGATATCTTGGAGTTGACTTTGTCAATCGTATTTTCCATTTCTCCCAGAGAGCTTTGAATCTAGTCGAGATGAATTGAGACCCGTTATCCGTTACGATTTCGTATGGGACTCCGTGTCTGCAAACTATATTTTTCCATAGAAGCTTTCTACTTGGGTGTGTTTGATGCTTGCGTATGAGTCCACTTCGACCCACTTGGAAAAGAAATCGGTTAGGACTAATAGGAAACGTTTTTGGTTCGACGCGTGCATCGGCCCGACTATATCCATTGACCATCGCATGAACGGATATGGTGCCGAGATGGACAAGAGAACTTTGTCTGGCTGATGGATAGTTGGAGCATGCCGTTGGCACTTCTCGCATTTTCGTGCGAAATTCTCGCAATCTTTGATCATCGTTGGCCAAAAATATCCGTGGCGTTTAATTTTTATCGCGAGAGGTGTTCCGCTGGAATGGTTCCCGCAGGAACCGGAATGCACTTCTTGCATTATCCGCAGCGCTTTTTCTCCTTGCAAGCAGGTCATAAATGGTCCGGAGAATCTCCACTTATAAAGTTCTCCGTCAACTAGAACGTACCGTGCGGCCTGAGTCTTTGTTTTTCGGGACGCCCATTTTTCCGATGGGAGTTCTCTGTTGGTTATGTATGCAAGGATTGTTTCCATCCATGGACCGTTGAATCCGTAATCGGACTGATCTGCGGCTGGACGGTCATCGTTTTCATTGATATCGTATTCCGGTTCGTTGATCAGGTTTATGACTACGGGCGGTCCGATGCTAGGGTGTTCAATGAATACAACGGGAATTACCCTGCTTAAACTAGGATCCGAGCTGGATGCCAAGGCGGCGAGGGCGTCTGCTTGGGCATTTTTGGCTCGAGGGATCCTAGTATGGACGAATTGATCGAACTTTTTGGTTAGATCCTTGACGAAGGCTAGGTATACTTCCATCCTGTCATCCCCTGCCTCATATTCTCCGCTGAACTGGCTAGCTACCAACTGGGAATCGCAGTAAGTGTGGAGGTTACGAATCTTTAGACCGCGAACTAGTCGCAACGCTGCAATTAAAGCCTCATATTCCGCTTCATTGTTTGAAGCGTGGAAAATCAATCAAAACGATTGTTCAAACACTTCTCTCGTCGGAGATGCGAGTCGGATGCGGATCCCAAAGCCTTTTTTGGACGAGAATCTGTCAACATATAAGATCCAAGTTGAATTCAGCTCCTGATCGGGTGTGCCCCCTGTCGGGAGTTCTGCTAAATAATCTGAGAGCACTTGCGATTTCACACAAGTCTTTGCAAGATATTCGATATCGTACACGCTTAGCTCGATTGCCCATTTTGCCAATCTTCCCGACTGGCTGGGACTATGCAGAATTGTGCAGAGAGGGAGAGAAGTAGGCACGACGATAGTATGAGACTGGAAGTACGGCCTCAGTTTCCTTGCTGACATGACCACTGCTAATGCCATTTTTTCCATCATCGGATATCGCGATTTCACGTCCAGTAGCGTCTTACTTACGTAAAAGATCGGCTATTGCTCGACTAGTTCTTCTCTAAAGAGAACACCACTTACGACGGTCGTTGATACCGCGATGTAGAGAAATAACGGTTCTCTTTCTACGGGTTTCGCGAGTACTGGCGGGGTATCTAGGTAATGCTTTAGCTGTTGGAAAGCTTTCTCGCATTCCTCTGACCATTCGAACTTTTTATTTCCCTTTAATGTTTCGTAGAAAGGAAGACATTTGTCTGTTGACCGCGAGATAAAGCGGTTAAGTGCGGCGACCCTTCCGGTCAATCTTTGTACTTCGCGTTTCGTCCTAGGGGATACCATTTCTATCAACGCCGTGATTTGTTTCGGGTTGGCCTCGATTCCTCGGTAGTGATGAGATACCCTAAAAATTCTCCGGACGCGACGGCGAATCAACACTTCGCAGGATTCAACTTCATGTTATAAAGGTTGAGCCTCTCGAAACATTCCTGAGGTGCACGACATGATCTCGTTCTTCGAGTGATTTCACAAGCATATCGTCGATGTACACTTCCATCATCTTTCCGAGTTGTTCGGAGAACATGCGATTACAAGTCGTTGATTAGTCGCGCCTGCATTATTAAGGCCGAAGGGCTTTACTTTATAGCAGTAAGTTCCGCGATCAGCTATGAATGCGGTTTTCTGTCGATCGTCAGAGTTCATCATGATCTGATTGTACCCCAAAAAAGTGTCCATGAAAGATAAGAGTTTGTTGCCTGCGGTTGCCTCGACTAAGTGATCGATATGCGGTAGCGGGTAACAATCTTTAGAACAAGCCTTATTGAGATTGGTGAAATCGACGCAGACTCACCACTTTCGGTTCTTTTTCTTAACGACGACAGGATTAGCGAGCCAGTCAGGATATCGAACTTCTGTGATCAATCCGACTTTGAGGAGTATATCGACTTCGTTGTTGACTGCTTCGGCGCGTTCTGGCCCCAGTTTCCGTCTTTTTTGTTTGACGGGTTTGGATGTTGAGTCAACATTGAGTTTGTTACACGTGATATTAATTTCGAATCTTGGCATGTCTTCCGCAGTCCATGATAACGTATTCGAGTTTCTTTTCAGACAAGCCAAAAAGCTCGGTTTTCAATGTCTCGCTCAGGTTTGCACCAAATTCGACGCAGCATTCTGGCAAGGCTTCATCGATGCATACCGAGATGACATGTTTGCATGTAGGCTCGCGTTTACCTTCCAGTCCCTCGGCTGCTCGCAACTGCCAAAAGATTTCCGTTTTATCTAGTTCTGGGGCGTTGTCAAGGGCAGACGATTTCTTTTTCTTTTTGGAAGGAGCGTCAGCCAGCAGATTTGTTCGTTTTAAATCCGCGGCATAGCAAACCTGCGAGGTTCTCCGATTTCCCCAGATGGTGTCGATTCCGTGCGGAGTCGGAAACTTAAGACACATATGGTACGTCAATGGTACCGCTTGCATTGAATTCAACCACGGTGTCCCTATGATTGCGTTGTAGGACATGAGCCGATCGACGACTAGGATACGCTTTCGGCTTAAACAGTGAGGTTGATCATGCCGAGAGCCATGGTGTTCTCCCGAGAGTCCTACAAGCGGGCTTGCGTTTTCCATGATTTCAGACAGATCGATTTCCATTCTCTCGAGAGTGTTTTTGAAGATGATATCAGCCGAGCTTCTAGTATCGACTAATATCCTTGCGACATCCATATTCTTGTTCGTCAGCTCGATGACAAGAAGATCGTTGAGAGGTTTGATCGAATCGATTGTTGCTCTTTCCTTGAACGAGATGACGTCGCCATTTAAGTTAGGCATATCTCTTCTCGTTCGTTCCAGCGGTTATTGTATAAGAGAATCCGACCCCCCCCCCCTCCTTTTAGCGCTAAACTGTGGGAACCAAAATTCGCACTGTCACTTTTCCGTGAAATATGGAAACTTAGGGAAAACCCTAATTCTCCAGAGGTTCTGGATCTTTGCGGAAACCACTAAAACGAAAAAGATTAACAAAATATGGATTAATAGAAATAACGAGGAACAGAGTACAGATAAAGAATTTGCGTAAAAGCTTTTATGGACAAAGAGATTGACTGCTGTTACAAAGAAAATCGCGGAACTTAGACGTCAAAACGTTCTAAGGATCCGACTTGCTAGTCTAAAACACCTAAGTCCTAAATTCTCCTAAGCTAACAGCCGTCATTCTAGGTCTGGAATTCCATCCCTTGCTTTTGTTCTCTGCCTTCTGCTTATATACTCCCTCCTTTTCGCCTAGATTCGAGTTTATCGGGAATATTCCATTTATCTCGATCTTTCCTTTTTCTTTGGGGAAATCTTCTATTTATCTTCAAACTTAACATTTATCTTCAAACTTGACATTTATCTTGTTTCTGCGAGTAAATCCTATAACCGTCATTGCATCTTTGGGTTGGATTACGTTTAAAGTCGCAAGTGGGTTTTTATCACGCTCTTAGGCTGTGTCCGAGCCGTTTTGCGATAAAAACCGTTTCACGATTTTTAACGAGATCGTTTCCTGATAAGATGCCGCTTTTATAAGATTTCTAGAGTTAATCGTATAATTTGATAATGTATGATGTTCCGTTTAATCGTTTCCATTTTATACGAACTTCCCAAACTTTACGAGAAAAGAAGGGTTTTACGATTCTTATCGTAAAACTTAAACGCTGAGACGGATCGAGACGAAATGAAAGATTTTCGACCATGGTTCAGAGCATGATCGAACCGAAGGACGTATGCCTTGAGTCGCGGACGTGGGAGATCGAGGCTCGGGATGATCAGCTCGACGTTCGGCGAACTGAACCAGGAATGGTTCTGCTCGCCGTACGGCGAATTGTCGGGAGATGGCCACCTCGCCGTACAGCGAGCTGTCTTGGTCAAGCCAGATCGCCGTATGGCGAGCTGGTCCGTGGGCCACCAGCTTGCCGTACGCCGAACTGAACTAGTTGGTTCAGCTCGCCGTACGGTGAGCTGGTTTGGCCGGACCAGTTCGCCGTACGGCGAGCTGGTCCGGGATCGTCCAGTTTGCCGTACGGCGAGCTGTACCGGCTGGTTTGGCTCGTCATACGCTGAACTGGTTTGATCGAACCTGCTTGCGCTTTACGGTGGATGCGATTTTTTGCTTATCTCGGGAAATCGTGTAATCAGCAATTGCTTCGTTTGTCCTTTCGAGATGACGATTTCCAAGTTTCCCGCGGATTTGTTTTGTTTCGAAAAGTCCTTAGGGTTTAGAAAACAACTTCTTGTGTTTTATAAAATGTATTTTAATTTTTGCGGAAAGTAATGATTTTGATCTTTAACAGAAATAATCGTAAACGTTGATTTCGAGATTACGGTTTTTGACACCAACAACCTTCCATGTGCAGGGGCTTCAGCTCAACCCTGACTGGTCCTTCCCTTCAATGGTACATTAATCTTCCTACAAAATCTATAAGGTCCTTCGCAGAACTCAGCGACAAGTTCGTGGAGCAATTTGCTAGCAGTAGAAACCTGGAAAAGAATTCCAACGATCTCTACAAAGTGCTCCAGCACAGAGCTGAACCTCTTATGGCCTATATCGCGCGCTTCAACCAAGAAAAAGTAGCTATCCTTGAGTACAACGCCGGGACGACTATCTCCGCCTTCAAAAGGGGCCTGCTCCCTCAAGGAGACCTGTACAAGGAACTAGCCAAGTACCAATGTAAAACAATGGAAAACGTCTTATCCAGGGCTTGGGCCCAAGTGAGATGGGAAGAGGACGTCGCGAGCCGAGCCAAGGCCCAACAGAAGCGGGAGATTAAGCCGAGCAAGCAGCTCAGAAATGATCGCGATGAAGGACCCCAATCCAGGCCCCCAAGGGAAATCAGAGGACATAGCAGGGGCAGACATCTGAATCGCCCCCTACCTCGACTCGAGGGAATGAGCGTGTCTACCTGGCCTGACATCTCTCACCTGTCTATCTCAAAGCCCGAGCTTGTAAACGTCCTAAGGCAGATGGGTCAGCAGGTGAAATGGCCTCCTAAGATGAACGCCGTGGACCCAATCGAAACTCCCACTGGTGGTGCGACTCCCACCATGACCACTGCCACAAGAAAAAGGACTGCATCGCCCTGAGGCTGGAAGTTAATGAGCTTCTCAAGAAGGGGCATCTGAAGGAATTCCTCTCCGACAAGGCCAAAAGCCTCCAGACTAAGGAAGGCGCAAACAAGCCTTTAGAAATGAAGCCCGCGTCTCCCCCACACCAAGACCGAGTTATCCATGTGATCTCCGGAGGCTCAGAGATAATCGGTATAAGTCATGTGGCCGCTAAGCGCAGCACCAGGAACGCAAGACACGGTCAAGAGACGATGGACCCAAAGCGCCTGCTCCTCGGGACAGACGAGATCAGTTTCACTGCCAAAGAAGATGAGAGGTCCTGGCTTCCCATTACGACGCCCTGGTCATCTCCCTCACCGTAGCAAACTGATTAGTGAGGCGGATCCTAATAGAAAACAGTAGCTCCGACAACATCATAATCCTCCCAGCCTACACCAACTTAGAGCTGGAGGTAAAGGAACAAACAAGAATGGTCACTCCACTTATACGCTTCAGCGGAGAGGTAAAGAACACCTTGGGAGAGGTAATCCTTCCAGCATACGCCAAAGGAGTAAACCAACCAACAAAGTTCCTCGTTGTCGACTGCGCATCCTCCTACAACATGATATTGGGCCGGCCCTGGATCCACGACTTGGGATCCGTACCCTCGACTCTCCATCAATCCATCAAATTCTTGACCCTCTGGGCATCAGGGTAATCAAAGGAGATCAGGAGAATGCCAGGGCCTGCTATCAAACCACACTGAAAGGGAAGAGCCTGGTCTTATAGCAATTACCGAAAGGCCCTCCGACCTTGCATACAGCGGAGCCCGAGGTGGAAGAGATGGACGCGATACCTCTGGAGGAAGGAGATCCGGAGCGGAAACTGTTGATAGGATCCAAGCTTCCCGCAGGGCTAAGGTAGAGATTAATCGACCTCCTCCGCTCCAACTCCGACTTTTTTCCTGGTCACACGAGGATATGCTCAGGATCGACCCCGAGATTATCATGCACAAGTTGCAGGTAGACCCTCAATTCACCCCTGTACGGCAGAAAAGAAGGAAATTCGCCCTCGAAAGGGGCGAAATAATCAACAAAGAAGTCAAGTGCCTACTCGATGCTGGATCCATAAGAGAAGTCCAGTACCCTGAGTGGCTAGCCAACATTGTCGTAGTCAGGAAAAGAACGGGAAATGGAGGGATTGCATTGATTTCACCGACCTCAACAAATCATGCCCCTAAGATCCTTCTCCCCTACCTCATATCGACAAGCTCGTCGACGCCACTGCAGGCCACCAGATCATGAGTTTCATAGATGCGTTCTTGGGTTATAACCAAATCCCCATGCATCCGGACGACCAAGAGTAGACCTCCTTCATGGCCCCTAGGGACATTTATTG
Organism: Eruca vesicaria subsp. sativa; assembly: GCA_932364175.1. NCBI lineage: Eukaryota > Viridiplantae > Streptophyta > Magnoliopsida > Brassicales > Brassicaceae > Eruca > Eruca vesicaria. The sequence continues at coordinate 10,173 of CAKOAT010058266.1, read as the reverse complement.
CTACAAAGTCATGCCTTTCGGCCTGAAAAACGCGGGATCTACATACCAAAGACTCGTAAACATGATGTTTGCCGAACAGATCGGGTAGACCATGGAAGTCTACATAGATGACATGTTGGTCAAGTCCCTCGAGACAGAAAACCACATCTCCCATCTACAACAAGCCTACCTCACCACACCTCATCTCCTCTCAAAACCCCCAGACGGAGAAACCTTTCTACTCTACCTCGCCGTATCCAAACATGCAGTAAGTGGCGTCCTTGTGAGAGAAGAGGAAAGGAGACAACACCATGTCTACTACGTGAGCAAGTCATTGTTGGATGCAGAAACTCGCTACAGCCATCTCGAAAAGCTAGCACTAGCATTGGTTACGGCGACCTGCAAGCTTCGGCCCTACTTCCATGCCCACCAGGTCATGATTCACTTCATTCCCCATAAAAACCGTTCTCCACAGGCCCGAGATATCAGGACGCCTCGCAAAGTGGGCGACTGAGCACGGGGAATACGATATAATATTCAAACCTGCTGCGGACATCAACTCACAGATCCTCGCTGACTTCATCGCCGAATTCTCACCTTCTATGCTTCCGGTCCCGAAGTCAGAGGTTGAGTTCGAGGGTTGGGCAGGAGGAATAGGAGAATGGACTCTACATGTCGACGGTTCCAGCAACATGAGAGGGGCAGGAGTAAGCCTGGTCTTAACCTCTCCCATTGGTGAGTCGGCATCAAGAGCAATAAGATGCAACTTCAAAGCTACAAATAATGAAGCCGAGCATGAGGCCCTAATTGCAGGCCTCTTACGCGCTAAGCAAATAGGAGCATAGGAGATCCAGGTCTTCAGCGACTCCCAACTAATCATCAGCCAGATTTAAGGTGATTACCAGGCCAAGGACGCATGTATGATCAGATACCTCGCTGTAGCAGATTGAAAGATTCCAGAGCTGTAAGCTTACCCAAGTTCCCAGAGAACAAAACTCGCAGGCCGATGCTCTGGCTAACCTAAGGTCCGCCCTAGAAACCACTAGCCAGTGAATATTCCCCTGCTGGTACTCCAGTGGCTTGCAACAGACAGAGAAGGGGATCCCGAAGAAATCTCCGTCATCGACGAAGGAGAAACCTGGAATAACCCCTATAATCGACTACCTTGTATGCGACCTCCTCCCTGAGGATCGAAGCGAAAACCAAAAGATAAAGAGGCAAGCAGAAAGATACTGCATCACTGAAGGAAAATTATACTGAAGGTTCTTTTCAGGACCATACCTGTAATATCTTACCCTCAGGGAAGCGGCCTGGGTCCTAGAAGAGCTCCATGAAGGAGAATGTGGCTCCCACTCCAGCGGCCGAAGCCTAGTGCTCAGAGCCAGAAGAGCCGGTTATTACTGGCCCACGATGGCCAATGACGCTCTCAGAAAAGCTAGGTCATGCCAACAATGCCAGAGGCACGCTCCGATCTCCAACCTCCCTCTAGAGAACCTGAAATCCTTAAGCTCTCACTGGCTCTTCCGAAAGTGGGGCATGGACATCGCCGGAAAATACCCAATGGCACCGGGGCAAAAGGTATTCCTCCTCCTAATAACCGAATACTTTACGAAATGGGTAGAGGCCGAGGCCCTAGCCACGACTACTACAGAGAAAATAAAGAAGTTTATATGGACAAACGTGATAACCCGCTTCGGCACGCCCCAAGAGATTGTCACTGACAACAGGCCCTAGTTCAGGAGCCACACTTCTGAGAATTCTGGCAAGAGTGCAACATCAAGCTCTCCTTCTCCGCACCGTGGCACCCACGGTCTAACAGCCAGGTCAAATCTACAAACAAAACCGTGGTCAACATGATCAAGAAACGCCTGGAGAAAGCCCACGGACGCTGGGCAGAAGTGTTACACGGAGTCCTCTGGGCTTATCAGACCACTCCGAAAACAGCCACGCAGGAGACTCCATTCTCACTAGTCTGCGGCATGGAATCCGTATTACCCACGGAGGTACACGTCAGAACAACTGTCTCCGGACCTATCTCCTAGGAGGAAAACAATGAATTGTTGACCCTAAGCTTGGATCTACTCAACGAAAGGAGAGAGGCTGCCCGCCTAAGGAACATTTCCTATTAATAGAAAGTGGCCAGGAGCTACAATAAGAAAGTCATGACCAGAACATTCCAGCAAGGGGACTGGGAATTGCGACGAGTCTACGACCATACTAAAGACAAATATGGAGGGAAGCTGGCCCCAGGTTGGGAAGGCCCCAACAAAATAATTGGAGTGCAGGGGGCGGGAGCATACAAGCTGTAAGACAACAAAGGAAAGGTGCAACCTAACTGCTGGAACGCCCTGCACCTCAAGCTCTACCATTTCTAATTTGATCTCCGGATCAGGTTTTCTACAGATACCTAGCTATCTATATATTTTAAGTACACTAGTTTCCTGCTCCTATTTATTCTAAAAACGTCTACGGACTAAGCCTATATAACATATTTTAGTTTCGACTAAAGGAGTCACACGAATTCCACCAAACTTAAAAGGGGCATACTAGCTGTATCAGACACCAAGGGGCACCTCGATCTTGGCGAACCCTACATCTACGTGAAATGACTCACATACAAAACCACCAAGCAGGAACAGGTCCCAAGGGACACCTCCCATCTACGTGACATGTTTCACTTATAAAAACACGTGGGTATGCGAAATGGAACAGACTTGATCAACCTTAATAAAATGTCGACAATACCTCAGCCTCTGCGTAGACTATTGTTCAAGGCCTCTACATTAATCCGTGCATCATACACACCCCGAGCTAAATGAGATGCGCAGGGGGCATGACGTATAACTGCAGAGTATTGAGATCAGCCCCATGGTTTCAGGGAACTGGCGGTGCATAAAACCCCGGGAGCACTTCTATCCTACTTATCTAGACGTGGAAAGTAGCAAGTCTGGTACGTGGCTCACTACTTCCCAGTAGACCCAACCCAGCACAAACATTTAAGACTGAGAGTGGCTTTCTGCATAAAGCATAGTGCAGCATTACAGGATCTCGATTGTGGCCTAAGTAGCAGAATGCGAATCCTTACCCGAGATCGGTACTGGCCCACCTAAGAGGGGCAGAATACGATCCCGATGACAACAAGCCTCCGGGCCCCAAATGTTCAAAATTCAAAATTTTACATTCTCACCTGAGATCGGTAATGGCCTACCTAAGGGAAGCAGAATACGATCTCAGAGATAGCGGCCTCAGGGTCCGACCCCAGGGTCCCTGATGTTCAAAATCCCAAAATTTACATCTCTTGTCAACTCGCCTCCGGGCCTAGGTCAAGCACCTTAAAATCTATTCGGAAACCTCAGGGTTCTGAAAAAATTCCCCTATGATACAGGAAAGACCCGAAGGTCCCAAGCAACGGACTTGAACTGCTAAAGTCCAATACTTAACCTCAAGGTTAAAATATGAACTTCCGAGTTCCTAGTGTTCAAAATCCTGAATTTTACACTTCCAGCCCCCGGGCCCAGCTAAGAGACCTCAAGGCCTAAACCTTCGAGCTAAAACGCTTAGTCTTCGAGCTCATCAAAATCTCCAATCTCAGGCGACGAGCCCATCAATTCAGAGCTCCAAGTTCCTAATTCCATGAAGAACCCTCTTATCTTCATATTTGAGTAAGAGAATGCAGGGCCCAACCCTTAACCGGGGGTCCCTTGAATCCTCTTCTCCAAAATCCCGGAATATCCGGAACTGACACTCTATCTGCAGGGAAAGTACGTCGTGGAATCTGCAACATATCTAAGCTAAAAGTTCAATCGGCAGCCATAATCCGAAAAGAAGCTTAAAATACGAGCCCCAAAAGACCACAAGGTTCTACAAAAAGAGGGCACGAAGGCCCAACACCGAGTCTTAAGCCCCGAAGGGCACAACATAATAAAGCCCATACAAAAGGCCTCAAAAACAAAGTTCATTGTTTGAAGAAATCAAGCAGAGGAAGAAGCTTTGAGATCATCAGCAAGGGCAGAAGAGGAGGCCTTGGGATTACCAACACAAACAGGTAAAGGGGACTCTTTCGGAGCTCCCATCTCCTTGACAGCAGGCTCGCCCTCAAAAGAAAGGGGCAGGTAAACCTTGACGCGTCACCTCTGCAACCCTCACCTTTTTGTAACGTTCAAAGTCCTCCAATGGCCTCCATGCACCGCTACATCTCTCTCAGCTTCAAAATCCTCTCTCTCAGACTTTAGCCTGCATATTTCCCCCTTCAGCTCATCAATCTCATCCCTGAGAGCAACGTTCTCGGCAGTGGTTAGGGTTCCAACATCCTCCTGCTTCTCCAGCTTGATCTGCAGAGATTTGATCTCTTTCTACCGGGCCAAGCCGCGATTATCTTCATCGCGAAGCTTGGATTTCAAGGCCTCCACCTTTTCCTGGCTAGAGACCCTCTAATCTAATCTAAGATGAGACAAGTGAGACGTTGCCTGCAAAGAAAGAGCCATCAGTAAACCCAAAATGCGGGCACTATAAGCGAGAAAAAGATCACGCACCTCAAGAAGATCACGCTGCCGAGATTGAACAGATTTGGAGAGTTCTCCCCCGAAACGGTCCCTGCAGCCTTGGCTTTCTTCTTAGAAGTGGCGGGAGTCGCAGTGGCCGAAGTCTTGCGCTTGCTGGAGCGAAGAAACTGGACCTCATCTTCTTCATGAGCACTGACCACGGACCTTGGTGCCGGTTTCTTGGCAGAAAGTTTCTACACCGCCTTATTGAAAGCCTCCAACGCCTCTTCTCCGGTTGATCCCGACATGTTACCTGAAAGAACGAGACTTTTGATAATCACGACACGTTTCACCTACATTGGTTCACCAACGAAAAGCAAGAACGGTTTACGAAACCTACCCCAAATGCTACAACGCTCTAAAACCTCCTCGCTCACGAGAAAATTGGCGTTACGACGCTCCCCAGGAAGTCTCAAGATTTGATCAACCGCTTCTCTCCCTTCGCATGTCAGAGAGTGAGAAGTGTCTGCAAAAAAAAGAGAAATTTAGCTCAACGATAACCAATTCATTAGGAGACTGCTACCTAGCGACTATGTTCCAGATGGTGGAGAAGCCGGAGACGCTCATAAACGAGAACTTTTCAGCCCAGGATCCCCTAAAGATGGGATGACGCTTCTTCTGGCGCTTAGAAATCTCCCGAACGAGAGTACTCCAAAGTCATTGATAAAGATAGTATCGACCCCCGCCACTATGCAGGGGGGTTATGAGATATGAATACAAGACCTCTCTCACCCCCAAGCCGATATCTTTGAGCTCACCTAGGTTCTGAATCGCTATTAGAAGTCTCCAGGCTGGAGGGGAAAGTTGACCAGGAGATATGTAAAAAAAATCAGATATCTTGGCCACCAGAGAAGGGACCTGACCCCTAAATCCTGATTCAAAATAAGCCTCATACACCGGAATCTCATCAACTCCAAAGTCCGAGACTCTCTCAAGAGGCCTTAGAGCACATATAACTGCTTACTCCGAAAGACTATACTTCCTCCTTCATTCATCAATCTCCTTCTCCCTACTTTTGAAGGGGGACCGGTCAACGAGGATCCTCCAGTCTCAGTCTCCCTCACCACATCAACGGAATCAGACCTAGGACTCTCTACCGACGAATCAATAGACAGCGGAGGGAACTCTATCGGATTTAGGATTTCGACCCCCTCCTAGATCTAACTCTACCTCCCCCCGAAGACATGGTTAAGGAACGGCCGGAAGATCTCGATATTGCTAAGAGGAAAAAGGGAAGGGAAGAGAGCGCTACCTGTTCTGAGAATGAAGCAAACGCAGAAATGAGAGATCGCCGAAGAAAACACCGGGAGAAAAGAAGAAAAGAGATGGCAAGATCGAGAGGTGCGAGAAAAGGTGAAAAAGGAAACCCTAAGGGGTGGCTCCTACGTGCTAAGATGAGCACCAAAATTAAAATAAATATGGGCCAATTACAAAACCCCATATTCTCCCCCCCCCCCAAAAAAAAAAGAAAAAGATTCAGCCTGAGGCATCGCCTCCCTTGAATCTGCGGCCCAGTTCTTCCCGAAAAAGCGAGGCCCTAAAACTGAAAGAGATAGACATTTCTCCAACTAAAGACAACGACTCCGCGTCATTGTATCCAGAAGGCTTGGGCCCGGAAGATATCTACAAAAGACCATTTTACCAAGGGAAACGCGACTTACTCCAAGCTCCAAACACGGTTCTGGCCTAATCAAGGACATGGAGAATAGGGCTTCTACAGTGATGCCTTACTTATGGAGAATCTGCCGAGATAAAGTGACTACGGTCCGACTAAACACAATTTATCCCATGATTCTATCAGTGAAATCAAGAAATAAGGGGCAAACTGTTGGGAAAAAATATCCAAGCACCAGATTCCTCCAGCCCCCGGGCTGGGCACCGGCCTTTAGACCCCTGCTCAGAAGGGACCCAGGCCCGGACCCTGCACTCAGGTTCCCCGGGCCCGACCCTTGAGTAAAATCGAAATTCTCCATCTAAGGAAACTCTTCCATATTCGCCAATATGGAAGAGTTTAACCTAATGCAAGCCGACATCTACATCTATATAAGGGGAACCCAAACCCTAGAATAAGGGATCGACACTTTAGAGATTGAGAGACTAGATCTAGGCGGCTAGGATTAGGGTTCTTATACCAACATTCTAGCCCCCCTCCGAATACCTAATAAGATCTCTCTTTCTCTACTTATTTTCTTGCTTGTTTCTCTCGATTTCCACTTACTTTATACAAACACTCTCAACTTCTTTTTATTCCTACAAACCTTCTTGTGTTCCGTAGTACTAAAATGACCCTACACAAAAATACCATAACACTCAAAAAAAAAAAAGTAAACTGATTGTTCATTCATTAAAGATTCAAAAGCAACGGGGTAACAAAGCCATAACGGCCAGTCCCAAAATAAAATCACTGCCATACTTGGCCAAAACACAAAGAACTAATATAAAAATCTCAAACGAGACTACAACTTCAAACATCCTCCACACACGGAGTCTCATCCTCACCCATCATCTCATAAGAACTCGGAACCATACCTTCACCGCCTTCTTCAACCTCTAGGGCCTTTCTCTCATCCATACTCGGCTGAGGAGCGCACTCGGATCCCGGGCCAGCGAGAACCAAACTGAGGTCGCCCTCCGTCTCCATTAATTCTGAATTGGCAGGGACACTCTTGTTGACCCGTTCAGTCTCACGGACCGTCGATCCCTCGTTACCTTGATCTTGCGTTGAAGTCTTCGCAGCTCCAAGGTTTTAGCCTTCTTAGCATCCTTTGCCTTGAACAAGGAACTTGCAGTCTTCCCAAGATCCCGATCCAAGTCACTGATCCTAGCCTCAAACTGAGACACCTCCACAGATTGCACATCTCCAATCACCTTCAACTTCCCTTCGAGCTGAGCTGACCTTTCCTACGAGTCGGCAAGTTCCTTCGCCAAATGTTAGACCTCAGACCCACACTCGTTAATCACTCCATCGATTAACGAGAAAAACTGAACAACAATATAGACGGTCAGACACCAAATTTTTGTAAAACCAAAAATACGTTAAAGGTGTATTTGCAAATCCGTACCTTGGCTCGATGCTGCAACATCATACCAGTGCTCAGCACCTTATTCGATGAGGGACCAGCATCCGAACCTTTCGTACATCTCCTCTTCTTGGCCGCATCGGGGTTTGCGCAAGGTCTTTTGCGACCTTCGGCCACAGGAGCCTGAGTCGCACTAAGCGCCAGCAGACCAAAACGATCACTTTCTTGGCCGAAAAAGGAGGCTTCGGAACCACAGCTGGTTTTGACACGGTGGACATCAGGACTACGGTTGGCTTCGGGATCACGACTGGCTCAACCTCACTAGGATTTTGGATCACACCTGTTTCGACCTCAGAAGAAGTCAGGACGGCGGATGAACTCGATGGCTTGACGGTGGTAGTCGCCAAAGGTTCCATAGCAAAACCTGCCGATTTGTTCAGAACGTTTCAGAAGCAATTGAATCCGTTGGGATTGCACGAACTGGGGTCGCCGCCTCTTCAGCATCCATCTCTTCCTGAAAAGAAAGGAATTCCGAGATGTGACAGTCCGGCTGGCCTGCTGTGGAATTGTCGCTAACCAAGATATCATGGTTTTGATGATCATCATTGGGAGAAGACATTTTGACAAAGAAATTTCTTAGAGAGAAGTTGGAGGAAATTTGAGAAGTTGAGGATATGTGAAGAGAATGAGAAGTGATGATCCAAAATTTATAGAAAAAATGGAGGAGTCCATTTTCTGCAATAAAAAAGAAAATACAATCACAGCCGTAGATTCCGATTAACAACTCTACTCGCCCGCAAGAATTTTCTTGAAACTTGCAAGCTGGGGGGCTAACTTTGGGGTCAAAAACGGTAATCTCAAAATCAACGACTATGATTACTTCTCCTTACATTCTTCGAAAGGATCTCGGGTCAAGAAAAACAAGAAAACGATCGAAACCAAACAACCATCTAGCTCGCCAACAGGCGAGCTGAACACCACTCTCAAGCTCACCAATAGTGAGCTGGCCCTGCCCAACCAGCTCGCTTGTTGGCGAGCTGAACAACCTTGTGCATCTCACCAACAGGCGAGCTGGCCTTGCCAGCACAGCTCGCTCGCTGGCAAGCTGGCCTTTCACGACCAGCTCGCTTGTTGGCAAGCTGAACAACCTTGTCCAGCTCGCCAACAGACGAGCTGGCCTTGCCTGACCAGCTCGCCAGTTGGCGAGCTGAACAACCTTGACCAGATCGCCTGTTGGCGAGCTGAACTAAACCATCCACGCCCCTCGACTTGATCGTACTCTGAACTGTGATTGTAACATCTCTCGTTTCGTCTCGATCTGCCTTACCATTTAAGTTTTACGATAAAAACCGTAAAAGACGTGTTTTCTAGTAAAACCTCGAGTAAATCATATAATACGGCAACAGTTAAACGAAACACCGAACATTGCCAAACTATACGATTAACTCGAGATTTTTTACAAAAAAGCATAAAAGACGTGTTTTCTCGTAAAACCTCGAGTAAATCATAAAAATAGCAACAGTTAAACGAAACACCAAAACATTGTCAAATTATACGATCAACTCGAGATTTTTTATAAAAACCGTAAAAGACGTCTTTTCTCGTAAAACCTCGAGTAAATCGTATAAAAAGGCAATGGTTAAACGAAACACCGAACATTGCCAAACTACACGATTAACTCGAGATTTTTTATAAAAACCGCTAAATATTTGTTTTCTCGGAAAACTTTCAGTAAAATGTATAAAGCGGCAACTGTTAAACGGAACACCAAACATTGCCAAGCTATATGATTAACTCGAGATTTTTATTAAAAACGGCATCGTATCAGGAAACGATCTCATCTAAATTCGTAAAATGGCTAAATCGCAAAACAGTTCGGAAAGTCCTAAAACGCAATAAAAGTCCACTCACGACTTTAGATGAGATCCAGCCCAAAGATATGATGACGGTTTACTCATTACTCGCAGGAGTGGGAAAATGTCGAGTTTGAAGGTAAAATAGGAGTTTTCCGAAGAAAAATGGAAAGATTGAGAAAAATGGAAGATTTCCGACAAACGCGAATCACAGCGGAAAAGGAAAGACCAACCGCCTAGAGAAGGAGTATATAAGCATGAGGTCGAAATCAAGAGGAGGCTGAGCTTCTTAGACCTAGAAAAACTGCTGTTAGCTTAGGCGAATTGAGGACTTAGGTGGCTAGAGTAGCAAGTCGGATTCTTAGAATGTTTGGTTGTCTAAGTTACGCGACTCTCTTTTTGACAGCTTTCAATATCTTTATCAGTAATAGTCTTTGCGTAATTTCTTCATCTGTATTCTCTTTTTTTTTTTTTAAGTGTGTTTCCACAGATATCCAGAACCTCGGGAAAATTAGGGTTTTCCCTAAGTTTCCATATTTGACGGAAAATTGACAGTGTGAATTTCGGTTCCCACGAAACTTACTGTTGGGGTCAAAATCGGTACGACAGAATTAATAGCCAAAACTTTCCGCAAGAATACAAAATGAACAGTTTTATAAAACTCGAGAAATCGCTTTATAAAGCTCGAGAATCGTTTTATAAAGCTCGAGAATCGTTTTATAAAACTCGAGAATCGTTTTATAAAACTCGAGAAATCGTTTTATAAAACTCGAGAATCGC
>CAKOAT010058155.1:297927-337590 GCA_932364175.1 Eruca vesicaria subsp. sativa | reverse complement strand
ACGACCACATTTTCTTTTGGTCGTAAATTGGAAGTTAAGTCACTTCTGCTTTACGACCAATTTATGTGGTCCCAAATTTACTTCGGTTTTACCACCAATATCTTTTTGGTTGTTGACTGGTCGTAACACGGACGTAAAGTTACGACCACCATTTCGTGGTCGTAACTGTTGGTCGGTACTCAACCGTTTTCTTGTAGTGGATGGAGGTTGTTTTCACTACACGACAAAACTAGATTAGAATCCAATAAAAATACGGCAACTAGATTAGAATCCAATAATGGTACTGAGAGAACAATTATGAATACTCTCTCTGCTCCTTTGGTACGTGGATTCCACCATCTGGCAGCGACCAATGAAATAGTTTTCCTGAAGCTCAAAATATTCTTTTATTAGCCATGCAATCACTGATCTTTTCGTGTGCTTTAGCATCCTTTATATGATTGCGTAAATCATCGCTAATAGGTCACCTACTCTACTACTCAAACTTAAGTTATTAGGGATAATATATCTCACATTAGGAAACCAAAGGAACATTAAGTAATACATAAAGGGTTAGAGCCAATTTACTTATAATCAATTGGTTTTAAGTTGGAAGCCCATATTAAACATGAATCTAACATGGTATCAGTGCCCAGATCCAAAAAAAAACCTTAAACCCCTAATTAATTAGTTAACCTTCCGATCGGGTATATAGGTCGAGTTTAACCTTCCGCCTAGATATAATTGTTGTATTTAACTCGTTCGACCGAGTATAACGTCTTAAAGTTCTGAGATTTCTGGCCGATAAGAGCCATCATCTCGAGGAGGGGTATTAGGGATAATACATCCCACATCGGAAAATCAAAGGGACCTCTTAAGTAATATATAAAGGGTTAGGGCCAATCCACTTATCACCAATTATTGATTTTAAGTTGGAAGCCCATAATAAACCTGAATCTAACATAAACATGTTTAACATGTTTACCTCTAAAATTCTTTTCAAGTGTATAACCAAAACAATGTATTTTCGTAACATAAATAGCTAAATCAATTCTCTTAAATTTAACAAATACTACTACATATCACAAACCATAATGTTATAGTCACCTCTAACAGACTCACCAACTCAGACATAATATATTAGTTATGTCAACGAGATTGTGAAATTGCATGAGGTTCAAATTAGTATAATGTTATATCATGATGCTAAGTTCACATCTTCTTTTTGGCGAGCCTTTCAATTCTCNGCCTTTCAATTCTCTTAAATTTAACAAATACTACTACATATCACAAACCATAATGTTATAGTCACCTCTAACAGACTCACCAACTCAGACATAATATATTAGTTATGTCAACGAGATTGTGAAATTGCATGAGGTTCAAATTAGTATAATGTTATATCATGATGCTAAGTTCACATCTTCTTTTTGGCGAGCCTTTCAAAAGACGTTTGAAACAAAGATTCACATGAGTATAATTTATCATTGGAAAAGTTCACCTACAACAACATATAACATTCGATGGTAGGCATTTTCATACACCACTTTAAGAAAAGTGGAGGAGTTAGGAGTCACAAAACCAACAAGGATTCAAGAGACGGTAAAGCAAGTGAAAATCTCAAAGTTCGGTTAAAAGAAACCTAAGACCATCAAATAATTATGCATATAAACGCTGAAAAGAGCTGAAGTTTGAGGTGGGTAACCTAGTGTACCTAAAAATAAGGACATTTCAGTGAGGATCTAGGACTCAAAATCTGACAAAGTTTAAGAAGAGATACATCGTATTGTATCCAATTGTTGAGCATATTGAGCAGTGGCTTATCGTCTAGGTTTATCAGCAGAGTTATCGAATTTTTATGATGTGTTCATGTGTCAGTTTGAAGAAGGTTGTGAGAGAACGAGAGATCATTTTTTAACAATCGCCAAGTGACCTCGAGAGAAACTTGTCCATGTCTAAATAACTTGTTGAGATTATGGACCAGAAAGAGATAGAGGTTCATGGGGTGATGACTATAATGGTCAGAGTTTGTTGGAAGAGAGACGGGATACAAAAGGAGACATAAGAGACAAAAAAATAAGGATGGATACCTAGAGACTTTTAAGTATCAGATAACATCCAGTGTATGGTCTGAATTCAAGGATGAATTCCTCAATTGTGAGAGAGAATTATGATGACCTATATATTTTGGCCCATGTTGGGGTCAAAATCGGTCACGACGGAATCAATGGCTAAAAGTCCTAGAAAAAGCATACAAGAAAACTGTAGACTTTTACGGAGATACGAAGTTACCGGAAACTTGTATCAAAGTATGAAATAATCAAAAAAACCTCATTGTTTGTTAGGGTCAAAAATGGTAATCTCGAAATCAACGTCTACCATTACTTCTCTTTATATTCTCTGAAAGGATCTCGGGTCCGAAAAACAAGAAACGACTGAAACCGAACAACCGACCAGCTCGCCAATACGGCGAACTGGACAAATCAGCTCAGCTCGCCGGCTTGGCGAGCTGACCACGGCCAATCAGCTTGCCCTGCCGGCGAGCTGGCTGGGCTGGGCGAGCTGAACTGTCCAGTCCAGCTCGCCAGCTGGCTGGCTGGGCTGGGCGAGCTGAACTGTCCCGTCCAGCTCGCCAGCTGGCTAGCTGATTGGACGTGCTTCACAAGCTCGACGGCTGGCAAGCTGAATTGTCCCGTCCAGCTCGCTAGCCGGCGAGCTGGCCGTGCTTCACCAGCTTGATGGCTGGCGAGCTGAACTGTCCCGTCCAGCTCGCCAGCCGGCGAGCTGGTCGTCCTGAACCAGTTCTTCGTCTTGTCGAGCTGAACCAAACCATCAAGCTCCCTCGACTCGATCGTACTCTGAACCGTGGTCGGAACATCTTTTATTTCGTCTCGATCCGTCTTACCGTTGGAGTTTTACGTTAAAAACCGCTAAAGACTTGTTTTCTTGTAAAACCTTGAGTAAATTGTATAAAACGGCAGCGATTAAACAAAACACAGGACATTGGCAAAACTATACGATTGACTAGAGTTATTTCATAAAAACGGCAGCCTATCATGGAACGATCCCGTCTAAAATCGTAAAACGGCTATGTCGCAAAGCGGCTCGGAAAGACCTAAAACGCGATAAAGGCCCACTCACGACTAGAAAATATCCAGCCCAAAGATACGATGACGGTTTACTCACTATTTGCAGGAAAGGATAAATGTCAATTTTGAAGATAAAATAAAAATTTTCCAAGGAAAAATGGGAAGATCGAGATAAATGGAAGATTTTTGATAAAAGCGAATCGTGGCGGAAAAAGAAAGACCAAACACCTGGATGAGGAGTATATAAGCACAAGATCGAATTAAAGAGGAGAAAAACCATTTTACAACTTTTCTAGACTTAGAACTCTCTGCACTTAGAAACTTCGGTTTTATTCTCGATAAGTTCGGTTTCTATGACTGGCGCTCAATTACTAGACGAACTCGCCCAGGCAGTTCAATCTCTTGTCCAGCTCTATCAATGGAACTACGTTCGGCTTGATCCTCGAAAGGGGTACGTAGGTAGACTTTTATAAGGTTCAGTATGAAATCAATCAAAACCTTTTTTTCTTATCTTTTTCGTCTTTTGTTATCAAGCTGCGACTCAACTAGGTTTAGGGTTTTATGTTGCTAGAAGTAGGTAACTCGCTGACGTCCCCTGCGGACAAAGACTTTATAATCTCTTGTAATGATCGCAACGCTCTTACGTGAACTCGAAATAAAATCTACTTTCTTTATAAATTTGTTTTATCATGTTTTCATATTTTCCGCATTTATTTGGTTACTTATCGACAGTGCGAGTTCCCACAGTTTTGAGCTAGAAGGAGGGCGGGGGGTACGGATTATTCTAACTCATAGCCGCAAAACGCTTGATCAAAACGATGTCTGGATATATGAAAGACAAACTTGCAGCTCGCAAAATCGCTGGTAAAACATCTCCAGCAGCGACTACTCCTATAGCCAACACTCACGCAAGCGCTGTAGTACTTAACAAAATCGAAAACATAATCGCGACTTTTCGCCACAGGAGGAGCAACAAAACAAGTTCGTGATTTCTCTCTCTGAACACAAAGGGCAATGATAAAATCTATCAAACCCCGTAATGTTTTTCTTATTTCCGAGAACTTTTCGGAAAAATAAAATTTTCTCTCCCAGAAACTGCGTAAAAACCTTAGGCAACTCGCGGACAAAACCATAGGTTACTCGCGAAAAAACCCTAGGTTACTCGCGGAAAAAATCCTATGTTACTCGCGGAAAAACCGTAGGTTACTCGCGGAAAAAACCGTAGGTTACTCAAGGAAAAGCCCTAGGTTACTCGCGGAAAAACCCTAGGTTACTCGCGGAAAATACCCTAGGTTACTCTCAGAAAAACTCTAGGTCACTCTCGGAAAAAGCCCTAGGTTACTCGCGAAAAAACCCTAGGCTATTCGCGGAGTTGGACAATACTATCCAACTCGCCAAGACGGTAAGTTGACCAAGAAACCCAGCTCGCCACCTCGGTGAGATGGTCGGCCTTTCTCCTCGCCCTCGAGGCACTGACTTTTCCCAAAGGGTCCTTACCATCCAGCTCGCCAAGACGGTGAGCTGGCCATACCAACCCAGCTCGCCACCTTGGTGAGTTGGTCGACCTTTCTCCTCGCCCTCAAGGTACTGCCTTTGCCCCGAGGGTCCACACAATTGAATTCACCACCATGGTGAGTTTTCCAAGCCTGATCGTACTCCAAATGATAATCGCACAGATTTTCATTTTGTCTCAATCGGAGTTTCCATTTAGATTTTACGACAAAAACAATTTGGCTCGACGAATCGGGACTGTACTCACCGACTTGCCAGTGGGCAAGTAGGACATGCTAGACGGATCGAAACGTTTCTATCCCGAATCTCGATCGAAAAGCTTTTCATTTCATCCCAATCAGAGTAACCATTGGAACTTTACGATAAAAAACCACAAAGACTTGCTTTCTTGTAGAAGTTTGAATCGATCGTCTAAAATGCCAACGGTTGACTCAACACCAAAGTTGCCTAAACTACATGAGATATTTGAACTCTCTAAAATCAATCTGGTTTTACGAAATTCTGGCACGTTAAGTCAAAAACATCTAATCATAAACGTGTAATTGATTTTTCAACAATATACGAAGCACACCTAGTCAGTTAAGTAAAACCAGCAGTACGAAGAAACAAAAACATAAACTCCGATGTTGAAATCCCTTCCTCACTCCGATATTCTTGTTGGTATTTTGTCGAAGACCGATTCATACAAAAATAAGTCAAAAGACGAAGAACGAAGAAGAGGCAGTCCCAAATCATCGATGAAACTAAGGTATGTCTGATTTGAAAGTTTTATTAGACTTCTAATTTCTCGTAGGCAAAGAATGAAACGTCTTGTAAACTGCCGTAAAACCTAGGGAACTTAGAATTTAGGGGATAGTCTAGCATGCTAAGTCGTAGGCAATTTTTGTCTATCTCGATCTATTGTTCTCTAATTGTTCAGGCATAACTCGCAAACCGATCCAATCTCTTGTACAACTGAGAAACGAACCCCACGCATTCGAGCGTACTCATCTCATTTCCTAAAGAAAAAAGGAACTAGATACATTGACGCCGTCTTAAAACCAACTCATTCCTAGAAATTTTCGTAAAACCGACAAACTCCACGTCATCATCGATCCACCATGGTCTTTAATGGACCCAGATTGTCGATCATCCCAATCCTTCAAAAGAAATTCATCTGTTTTCTTTCATCTTAAAAAAAGGGAGGGAGTAGGGAGGGAGTAGGTGCGTATACTATACTCGTATACTCCCATAATTCAAAAAAAAAAAATCTTTCTAGAGAGCAAACTCTCGCAAAAATAGGCGGAAAAATATTCGGACAATGCGATGCCTCATCAAAATCATCCCAAAAGCAAACAACAATCTAAGATTCGTCAAAACACTAAGAACTGATCTAAACCATCTGGGAAATAATCTCGAGGACTATACAGCATCTCTCATCGCAATCATGCGTTTAGAAAACCTCTGCCAAACTTCAGAGTACAACTCGATGATTTGCCAAAGTCATAAAGATCTTTTCCAACTTGATAAAATAGGTTTCCTATAAGAGTCAAAAAAATTATACGAGAAATCTTTAGGCATCAAAGCATTGCTCTCATTTTCCGTTGAACCAAGTGAGTCACGGAATAATTTCAAGAACATTTGCGACAAAGAAAAATCAAGAACACAAGAAGCAGCAATAGGGAACACATCCTCCCTGATCGATGACTGATCCTATTGCTGGTCAAGTGCTTCGTTCCGCTCAAGAAACCCGCTAAAACATTTTGCGACTTGCTCTTGGTGAAATAACCTTTATTAAAACTCCGTGAGTAACTATAAGAAAATATAGCCGAAGAATCAAAAACAAAGCGGAAAGGTTTCTCAAGAATCTGCGGAAACATTGTTATCTCCATGCGTCGTGTCGATTTACTAAATTCATCGCCCCTTACTTATGTGAAAAATCATTCGTATGGTCAGAATCATGTTATACGAAGTTCGAAAGTAAACGTAACATATTTTACAAAAAGTACTTTCCTTATAGCAAAAACCAAGCTATACGATCCGACAATAGACGACAAATCTAAACTTTTTTTCCTCGCACCACGATCTGAAAAATCTCATTATTTAGTCCTGCGGCTCACGGGCATCCTCGATTACATCCGCACAGGCTCTCCATCGAGCTTCTTAGTCTTCGTCTCCCTCGGGTAAAAAAGAAACAACTTCCATACCAACAAAGGAAAGATTATATGAAACTTTTATCGTATAAATTAAACCTAAAACAAAAAACGTTTTCTACGACCATGGACATACTTGGTATATCAATCTCGACAAACGCTACTTGGTCCTTGTCCAATCACGCTTCACTTCGATGCCGAGATAGGTTACAACATCCCCTTTAATGGAAATCCAAACCAAATCGACCTTATTGATAGCACGAAGGTGTCAAGGTCTAATTCTTTACCAACTACGTCCTTGGCTATGCGGCTCAATACAACCCTCACGCCAAGCTGATATGTTGCATATTTACTTGGATTTAACCTTGCATTCTTGTTCATGTTGAGCATATAGATTAGATTTAGGCATTCTTAGGTTGCATTTTGCATTCATTTGTCTTTATCAGGTGGTGAAACATGCTATGGAGTTCTTGGAGGTGTTTGGGATCAATTATGTGCCAAAAGAGAGTGCAAAGATGTCGTTTGGCGAGCCAGAGCGGTCACAGCGGAGTCAAGAGGCCGCTGCAACCAACACCAGCCGGAGCGGAGGTGTGCAGCTGAGTCGAGGGGTCTGTTTGTCGTGGAGCGGATGTGTGCAGCGGGTACCCAACCCCGCTCGCCTTTTCGGGAAGAAACAAAGAGCACTCCTAGCAGGTCTTGGCAGCGGGGTTGGGACTCCGCTGTGAGCTCCGGAGCGGGGTCTTGGTAGCGGGGTTGTGACCCCGCTGTGCGTCTTTTATGTGACGAAAAACTTGTTTCGAAGACCTTTTTGCAATTTTTTTTTTTTATGTTTTGAGTTTCAGAAACCTAATTAAAACTACATTGTAAGCCACCATTGGCAGATTATCTTTTGTTCTTGAAGAAAAACTTATTTTGATCGAGATTTCATTGCTTTCATCTTGTGTTCTTGTTGATTTCTTATTTATTTCTCTACATGATTAATCTGAAATTCAATATGGGTTTAAGAGGAATCATGGAGATTAGTGAGTATCACCTTTTGAATTCATGGGTTAGGGAGATTAAGGGTGATTATGTTAGATTTGGGATGTTTTAGTGTTAGATTTCTCTTGTTCCTTGCTTATTAGAGTAACCATAATGCCTCTTTTGAATTGATCACTCAAAGGTTGATCTCTAGACATTTTCCACTCACAAAGTGTTCGATGAAATGTCTGAGTCAATTCTCTTAAGCTTTTATTAGTATTTACCAGGGAAACTTGTTGTTAAAGGTGTTAAGATGGCTAATAGATCTATTGCTAATGATTGCTTTCATAATATTTAACCAAAGACATTTGATGCTAGAGTTATGATAGTAAATGAACATTCATCTAGACATAGAGCTTGTTTAGAATCGTATTTAGGCCTAAGGTAGACAGTTTAGTTGATCGCTTGCCATCCTTAGATCGAAACTTGATCACCCAAGGTCAAATTCTCTATACCCATGAGTTCTCCTTTATCTTCGTTGTCAAAGTTATATCTTTTATTGCATTCTAGTTATAGTTAACCTTAAAAACCAATCAATCATATGATCGCACTTAGATTAAGTTAGTACTTGCATTCTCGGTGCTTTTAAATCCCTCAGAACTGGTTCGACAATCATCTATACTACAACATTTGCCTTAGGAGCCTTGAAAACTCCTAATATCAAATTGGCGCCGTTGCCAAATTCTGAGTAGATTGAAACATTCAGATTTAATCACTTTCTTGAGACTAAGTCATTTTTCTTTTATTTTGTTACTGATTCTTTATCTTCATCTCTCTTTGGACTTCAGGTGTATGAACCTGAGGAGCAAAGGCACAAAAAACCTTGTTCCAAGAGTTCCAGATATCAGAGCGTTTGAACGAGAGATTGCAAGACAGAGAAAACAAGCAGAGCAACAAGCTCAGAAACAGAGGTTGGATACTGACATGGACCCACAGGTTAACGTCAACGGGCAAGACCCACCAGTTTACCCAGCTCGCCCTATTGGCACCTATGACCGCCCAAACCTTCATGGCAATAGGTTGGGAATCCGTGCGCCAGCTGTGCAAGCCAACAACTTTGATGTCAAACCAGGACTCCTCAACGTGATTGAGAACAACAAGTATCATGGGTTGCCTGTAGAAGACTCATTTGATCACTTGGACAAATTTGACAGATACTGTGGGTTGTCAAAAACCAATGGTGTGTCCGAGGATGCCTTCAAGCTGAAATTATTCCCTTTCTCTTTGCGGACATAACACGTCAGTGGGAGAATTCCCTTCCTAGCGACTCTATCACTACCTGGGATGAGTGCAAGAAATTATTCTTAGAGAAATTGTTCTCTTCTTCAAGAACTGCCAAGCTCAGGAATGAGATATCCAGCTTTAAACAAAAGAACTTGGAAGGATTCAGCGAAGCATGGGAAAGATTCAAGAGCTATCAAGCACAATGCCCACACCATGGTTTCTCCAAGGAAAGCTTGCTGAGTACATTCTACAGATGTTCTCTTCCTAAGTACAGAGCAAGATTGGATACTGCTAGCAATGAGTTCTTCTTGGGAAGGTCTGAAGAAGATGCGACGGAACTGGTTGACAACATGGTCAAGAGTGACGCAGTCTACAGTGGAGACCATGACAGAGGCAGTAGAGGTGATGATAAACAGACAAGGAAAGAGATCAAAGCTTTGGAAGACAAGATCGACCTACTCATTGCTGAAAAAGCCACCCAAGAGCAGCTGAAGTCTGTTGGTAACTCCAAGCAGGAAAATCCACCTACAGTGAATGAGGTTGAGGGTTTGGAAGGTCAAGAAGAGTTGTGTTTCATCAACAACAATGGTAGCTGGTACAAAAAGGAGCCCAACTTTCAGTACAACAACTACCAACAGAAATCCTACCCCAACAACCAACAAAGTGGTTATCAGCCTCAGCAAAACCCCTCTCACGGTTCCTATGCTCCTCAAGAGAGCAGCACTGACGCCTTACTGAAATAAATCTTGGAATCTCAGACTAGAAGTAAGAAGCATGTTGGTTATGAGTTGAAGAACCTTCATTCCAAGATTGATGGGAGCTACACTGAACTCAACAACAAATTCTCATACCTTGCTTCTACAGTCAAGAATTTAGAGAATCAGTTTGCTTCCATGAACACTCACCAGAATCGCCAGCAAGGATCTCTACCTGAAAAATCTGACCAAAACCCCAAGGACGCCAAAGCATTCACCCTTAGGAGTGGTAAGCAGTTACCTCCTAGAAACCTCACCAAGGATGCTGAGAAACTAGGTGAGGGGGCGGCCATCAACTTTGATGATGATGTTGTAATTGTTGATGAGAAGATCAATGAAGAGATACTGGAAAAGATTACTGAAGCTAA
The DNA here is from genome assembly GCA_932364175.1 of Eruca vesicaria subsp. sativa. Taxonomy (NCBI): domain Eukaryota; kingdom Viridiplantae; phylum Streptophyta; class Magnoliopsida; order Brassicales; family Brassicaceae; genus Eruca; species Eruca vesicaria. The sequence goes on along the minus strand of CAKOAT010058155.1, from coordinate 327,511 downwards.
GGGTAAAGGAAAGGTTGGAGAAGAGAAGGAAACAGTAAAAGATGGTGGAGTTGCTGCTCCAGCAAGTAAGAATTCTTCTGTTCCCCCCCCTATGTACCCAAACTCCCATTCCCTGGTAGATTCAAGAAGCAGCTGCTAGAGAAGTACAAGGCTCTGTTTGAAAAGTAAATGAGTGAAGCTCAGGTTGCAATGCCCATCATTGATGCTTTCATGTTGATTCCTCAATACAGAAAGTCCCTGAAAGATGTGGTAGCTGCAAAGAAGAAAGAGATGGAAGGCATGATGACTCTCACCCATGAGTGCAGTGCCATCATCCAGAGGCTTGATGTTCCAGAGAAGTTAGAGGATCCAGGATGCTTCACACTACCTTGTGCTCTTGGACCTATGGTATTTGAAAAATGTCTCTGTGATTTGGGAGCTAGTGTCAGCTTGATGCCTTTGCCTGTTGCAAAGAAGCTTGGATTCACTCAGTACAAGAAGTGTAGACTCTCTCTGGTGTTAGCTGATCGTTCAGTGAAGTACCTTGTGGGCATCTTAGAGGACCTCCCTATGAAGATTGTAAAGTATGAGATACCTACGGACTTTGTGGTGCTTGAGATGGGTGAGGAAGCTCAAGACCCATTTGTGGGAACCGAAATCCACCTACTGTCAATAAATCGTAAATAAGGAAACTTCTGGAAAACCCTAAGTTTCCAGAGGAACCGGCTATATGCAGAACCGCACAACTAAGATTAAGAAAACGACGAAATTAGAATTTAAAAGAGAATAAACGAAATTGAGAGCAAAGAGGTTCTTATTCCGAATCTGCGTAAGAACTGGTACAAAAAGAGTAGCCGAAAAGTCTAAGAACGAAAAACCCTAGTTAAGACGCAGCTCGTTAACAGAAAACGGAAATATTCCTAAATGCTAATTTTGGTGGTGAGAGCTCTGAAAATCGTGTCCCAGCTTCTGCCCTATGCCTCCTGCTTATATACTCTTTCTTAGGCGGTTTTAGTCTTTCCATTTCGCCCAAAACCGAATATATCGGGAATTTTCCATTTCTGTCGATCCTTCCTTTTCTTTCGCGGAAATCTTCTATTTATCTTCAAACTTGCCTTTTGTCTTCTGTCTGCGAGTAAACCACCAAAACGTTATCGTATCTTTGGGTTTGATTTCGTTAATATCGCGAGATGGGTTTTTATCATGTTTTAGGAGCTTTCGGGCCGTTTTACGATAAAAACCGTTTTACGATTTTATACGAGACCGTTTCCTCATCCGATGCCGTTTTTGCGATTTTCGCAACGTTTTTATTAAAAACGCATTTTTATGATCTTAACGAAAAATTTCGGATAAATCGTATAGTTTAGGCGATGTACGGTGTCTTGCTTAACCATTACCGTTTTATACGATTTCTTCGAGTTCTTTTCGAGAAAGCGGAGTTTTACGGTTTTTATCGTAGAATTCGAACGATAAGTCGGATCGAGACGAAACGAGAGACATTTCGGCCGTGGTTCAGAATGTGACCGTGTCGAAGGACGTAAGTTTCGAATAGGGGATGCAGGAGATCCGGGAAATCTCTAGTTCGCCAGCAGGCGAACTAGTCGGGGAGTTCCTAGTTCGACTGCTGGCGAACTAAGCCAGCTTGGCTTCATTCGCCAGCAGGCGAACTAGTTGGAAGCTTCTAGTTCGCTAGCAGGCGAATTAGTCGGGATGCCTCTAGTTCGCCTGCTGGCATACTAAGCGAGCTTGGCTTAGTTCACCAGCAGGCGAACTAGTCGTGATAGTTCGCGTTTTGCGGCGGTTTCGGTTTTTCGTGGTTTTGTAAAACGATTTCTCGAGTTTTATAAAACGATTCTTGAGTTTTATAAAACGATTCTCGAGTCTTATAAAACAATTCTCGAGTTTTATAAAAACGATCTTCGAGTTTTATAAAACGACTTCTCGAGTTTTATAAACGATCTTCGAGTTTTATAAAACGATCTTCGAGGTTTATAAAATGATTCTCGAGTTTTATAAAACGATCTTCGAGTTTTAAAAAACGACTTCTTGAGTTTTATAAACGATCTTCGAGTTTTATAAAACGATCTTCGAGTTTTATAAAACGATTCTCGAGTTTTATAAAATGGCTTCTCGAGTTTTATAAAACGATCTTCGAGTTTAATAAAACGGCTTCTCGAGTTTTATAAAACGATCTTCGAGTTTTATAAAACGATCTTCGAGTTTAATAAAACGGCTTCTCGAGTTTTATAAAACGATCTTCGAGTTTTATAAAACGGCTTCTCGAGTTTTATAAAACGATCTTCGAGTTTTATAAAACGGCTTCTCGAATTTTATAAAACGATCTTCGAGTTTTATAAAACAGCTTCTCGAGTTTTATAAAATGATCTTCGAGTTTTATAAAACGATCTTCGAGTTTTATAAAACGACTTCTCAGGTTTTATAAAACGGTCTTCGAGTTTTATAAAACGACTTCTTGGGTTTTATAAAACTATTCCTTTTGTATTTTTGCGGGGAATTTTGGCTATTGATTCCGTCGTACCGATTTTGACCCCAACACCATTGATTCTAGGAAGGCCATTCTTAGCTACAGTAGGAGCTATTGTTAATGTGAAGGAAGGAAAGATTGATCTTCATTTGGGTAAAGAGAACATCCTCCACTTTGACATCAAGGGGAAAATGAAGAAACCAACTGTCTTCGGGTAAGCCTTTACCATCGAAGAGAAGGGCACTCCTGCTGATGAGAACCTTGAAGAGCTACCTCCTGAGGACGACGAGGAGGGAGAATCTCCCTCTACACAATCCTACTAGCAGGTATTCCATCACCTTCCATTGTATATTCCAGTTTTTCTTTGCATATTAGTCTTTCCCTTGGGTATTTCTCTCAACTTAACAACACAGAGACTGTGTGACTTAAGTTTGGGGGAGGTACCAAGTATTTAATCACGTTTTCTTTGATGATTTTGAGTCTCATGCATTGCATTGTACATTTAAAAAAAAAAAAAAAAAAAAATCGAAAAAAACTGAAAAACAAAAACAAAAATCATGTAAGTTGCACCATTTTCAATTTTAGGAGAGTCTAGAGCATATAGATTGCATTCACTTGCATTGGGAACAACGATTTTAAAACACCTTATGAAGAACACTTGTCAAGAGCTCAAAGTGACACCCTAGTTAGACACATCAAGTAGCTTGAGCATCTCTTGAAAACCTTGCACGCTTCGAGCCTTGAAAACTCTTCTTGAAACATGTTTGCTTGCTTTAAATTGACATTGTTATTAAAACCAGCTCCAATCTGAAACTTAATTTCTCTTGCATATGGGCACTTGCATACTTGATCATGGATCTCATACACATTTGAGTTATCTTATTCCATTTTATCACACTTTTGTTAACCCAAATGGTACTCCACACCCTTAACTTGAACCTAAGCCATTCTTTTGAGACCAAACTCTTGATTTGGATGAGTGAGGCCTTCTTTTGATAGCTTGTCATGTGAAAAATCTTGAGAGTATTGGAGGCGACATAGGATTGTTCTCATCTCTTGCTAGAATAGGAACCTCTTTTGAGCTAGCATCTAGGATGGTGAGTGGGTTTTGATTGAGTAATCATGAGAAAGTTTTGCTAAAATGTGTCTTGGGAAAAGAAGAAAGCCATTAGGGACTAATAGAAAGAAAAAAAAGCTCTAGATTGTGTATTAAGGAACCCTTCCCATATAAAAAAATAAAGAAAAAAGAAATAAGTTTGGGGGAGGAGATGTGTAAAGAAGAAGAGTTAGAGTTACAAAGTAGAAAGCTTATGATGAGTCCCTAGTTGGTTGTGCTAAAATAAAATAAAAAAAAAGAAGAAGAGAAGAACCTTGTTCATTGGGTGAGTGATGTGAGCAAAGACTATTTGGGGTATGAGATGAAGAAAGAAAGGGCTAGAAATTGTGATCACTTAGGAAAAAGGTAGAATGGTGAGAATAAGACTATGTATGCATCAGTTGCCTCTAGTCTTAGATAAATTTTGCATATTGATCAAGCTCCTTGTTCTTGAGTGATAGTCACTAAAAATGATGCATCTGAACCCCCTTTTCATTCTCATTAAACATGTTGCTTGCCTAGCCAAATGATTGAGATCATGTGCCCATTTGTGAGACTTCACTTTGTGTGTGTGTGTGTGAACTAATGTGAGGGCTGGATTAAAGACTTGTAAATTGAAGAGTATTGCATCTTGTTTAAAGGCATAAGAGTGTTTTGATAGGCCTAGAGAAGCTAGAGTTAAGAGAGTGTGTTCATGCTACTTGGAATGTCTCTTTAGGATGTTGAGTTGAGCTCTTAGATGTGTTTCTCTTGGTAATGAGTTCCCACCTTCAAACCTCTCTCTATATAAGTCCTTCAAAGTTCACTTGAGGACAAGTAAATGACAAGTTTGTGGGAGGTTATATGTTGCATATTTACTTGGATTTAACCTTGCATTCTTGTTCATGTTGAGCATATAGATTAGATTTAGGCATTCTTAGGTTGCATTTTGCATTCATTTGTCTTTATCAGGTGGTGAAACATGCTATGGAGTTCTTGGAGGTGTTTGGGATCAATTATGTGCCAAAAGAGAGTGCAAAGATGTCGTTTGGCGAGCCAGAGCTGTCACAGCGGAGTCAAGAGGCCGCTGCAACCAACACCAGCCGGAGCGGAGGTGTGCAGCAGAGTCGAGGGGTCTGTTTGTCGTGGAGCGGATGTGTGCAGCGGGTACCCAACCCCGCTCGCCTTTTCGGGAAGAAACAAAGAGCACTCCCAGCGGGTCTTGGCAGCGGGGTTGGGACTCCGCTGTGAGCTCCGGAGCGGGGTCTTGGTAGCGGGGTTGTGACCTCGCTGTGCGTCTTTTATGTGACGGAAAACTTGTTTCGAAGACCTTTTTGCAATTTTTGTTTTTTATGTTTTAAGTTTCAGAAACCTAATTAAAACTACGTTGTAAGCCACCATTGGCAGATTATCTTTTTTTCTTGAAGAAAAACTTCTTTTGATCGAGATTTCATTGCTTTCATCTTGTGTTCTTGTTGATTTCGTATCTATTTCTCTACATGATTAATCTGAAATCCAATATGGGTTTAAGAGGAATCATGGAGATTAGTGAGTAATCACCTTTTGAATTCATGGGTTATGGAGATTAAGGGTGATTAGGTTAGATTTGGGATGTTTTAGTGTTAGATTTCTCTTGTTCCTTGCTTATTAGAGTAACCATAATGCCTCTTTTGAATTGATCACTCAAAGGTTGATCTCTAGACATTTTCCACTCACAAAGTGTTCGATGAAATGTCTGAGTCAATTCTCTTAAGCTTTTAACAGTATTTACCAGGGACACTTGTTGTTAAAGGTGTTAAGTTGGCTAATAGATCTATTCCTAATGATTGCTTTTATAATATTCAACAAAAGACATTTGATGCTTGAGTTATGGTAGTAAATGAACATTCATCTAGACATAGAGCTTGTTTAGAATCGTATCTAGGTCTAAGGTAGACAGTTTAATTGATCGCTTGCCATCCGTAGATCGAAACTTGATCACCTAAGGTCAAATTCCCTATATTGTTGGGGTCAAAATCGGTACGACGGAATCAATAGCCAAAATTCCCAGAAAAAATACAAAAGGAATAGATTTATAAAACCCGAGAAGTCATTTTATAAAACTCGAAGTCATTTATAAAACTCGCAGATCGTTTTATAAAACTCGAGAAGCCGTTTTAAAACTCGAAGATCGTTTTATAAAACACGAGAAGCCGTTTTATAAAACTCAAAGACCGTTTTATAAAACTCGAAGATCGTTTTGTAAAACTCCAGAAGCCGTTTTATAAAACTCGAAGATCGTTTTATAAAACATGAGAAGCCGTTTTATAAAACTCGAAGAACGTTTTATAAAACTCGAAGATCATTTTGTAAAACTCGAGATGCCGTTTTATAAAACTCGAAGATCGTTTTATAAAAACGAGAAGCCGTTTTATAAAACGCGAAGATCGTTTTATAAAACTCGAAGATCGTTTTATAAAACTCGAAGACCATTTTATAAAACTCAAGAAATCGTTTTACGAAACCGCGAAAAACCGAAACAGCCACTAAGCGCGAACTAGTCGCAACTAGTTCGCCTTCTGTCGAACTAAACCAGGCTGGCATAGTTCGCCAGCAGGCGAACTAGAGGCTCATCAACTAGTTCGCCTGCTGGCGAACTAAGCCAGCCCGGCTTAGTTCGCCAGCAGGCGAACTAGGACCTCCTCGGCTAGTTCGCCTGCTGGCGAACTAGAGATCTCCCGGATCTCCCGCAGCCCCGATTCGAACCTCACATCCTTCGACACGGTCACATTCTGAACCACGGCCAAAATGTCTCTCGTTTCGTCTCGATCCGACTTATCGTTTAAATTCTACGATAAAAACCGTAAAACCCCGTTTTCCCGAAAAGAACTCGAAGAAATCGTATAAAACGGTAACGGTTAAACAAAACACCGAACATCGCCTAAACTATACGATTTATCCGAGATTCTTCGTTAAGATTATAAAAAATGCGTTTTTAATAACAAAAACATCGAGATAATCGTAAAAAAACGGCATCGGATCAGGAAACGGTCTCGTTAAAGTCGTAAAACGGTTTTTATCGTAAAACGGCCCGAAAGGTCCTAAAACACGATAAAAACCCATCTCGCGACGTTAACGGAATCAAACCCGAAGATACGATAACGTTTTGACGGTCTACTCGCAGACGGAAGATAAAATAGAAATATTTGGTTTCGAGCAAAATAGAAAGACTAAAACCGCCTAAGGAGGAGTATATCAGGAGGAGGCATAGGGCAGAAGCTGGGACACGATTTTCAGAGCTCTCACCACCAAAATTAGCATTTAGGAATATTTCCGTTTTCTGTTAGCGAGCTGCGTCTCAATTAGGGTTTTTCGTTCTTAAGTTTTCGGCTGCCCTTTTTGTACCAGTTCTTACGCAGATTCGGAATAAGAACCCCTTTGCTCTCGATTTTGTTTATTCTTTTAAAATTCTAAGTTTATCGTTTTCTTAATCTTCGTTGTGCGGTTCTGCAGATAGCCGGTTCCTCTGGAAACTTAGGGTTTTCCCGAAGTTTCTTTTTTTTACGATTTATTGACAGTAGGTGGATTTTGGTTCCCACAGTTTGGCGCTAGAAGGAGGGGGGGTCGGATCTATCTTACACCGAAGCCGCAACATGTCCAACAAAGAAACGATGACTGGTGACAACCAAACTCGCAACGAACGCGATAACGTTGAAACAACACCACCACAAGGTGCGTCTGCGGCCAACGCTACAAACGCTAACGCCGAGACCCTCGAAAAGATGCTTTCCGAGTTTAACAAAAAATCGGAAGAGCAGGAAAAGCTCATTGGTTCGCTCGCGAAACGGGTAGAAACCCTAACCGCGAAAACCCGAGCAATTCGCCCCCGCGGAACTACTAAGATCCGCGGAAGGAGGCTCGACTTTGGCGCTCCTGCGGATCGTCCCAGAACCGAGCAGGGTAACTTACTGGAAAAGGATTCCGGAAAAGACAATCCTGACGCGACGCTGAACGAATCGGAGAAATCTCCTACTCACGAACAGGAGACTGAGGGCGACGGCATCGAAAGGGTTAACCTGGAGACAAGCGACCAGGCCGATTCATCGGACGAAGATGCTGACGTCCATCCTAGGAGAAGAAAGACTCGAAGTCCTCTGCCGGAGTCTTCTCCCGAACGTTCTTTTACTGGAGACGAGGGGGGAACTCGACTTCGCGCGATACGCAAAAACCGCCGAGGAGCGATCTCCAGTCACTCGCAGCAAACGCCGACAAGGTCGGAAAACTGCTGGCGGTATGACCGAGATTCGCGATCTCCGCGAATATATCACCAAAACGGCCGCAGGGGTAAAAGCGGTGAAATCTCAGGTTCACCACGCTACCAGCGTCGCACCCGAGATTGATCGGCTGCTGTACGAGTCTCGGAAAACGCCCTTCACCGCTCGCATCACCGAGATAAAACTGCCTGATCCCGGAAAACTTAAGATGCTGACTTACGACGGGACATCCGATCCCAAAGCGCACCTACAAGCATTCCAGATCACCATGGGACGAGCCAAGCTCAAGGACCATGAAAAAGACGCAGGCTACTGCCGCCTCTTCGTCGAAAACCTAGAAGGAGCAGCGCTCGAATGGTTCGCCAAACTTAGGCGAAATTCGATCGGAAGTTTCCGTCGACTGGCTTCGGAATTCCTGAAGCAGTACTCGTTGTTTATTAACCCGGAAACCTCCGATGCTGACCTCTGGAGCTTGGTGCAGAAGGAGGACGAATCTCTCCGCGATTTCATGGCTAGGGTTAGCGGGATTAGCGACAAAGCCACCATCGACGCGTTAAAGAAATCGCTCTGGTATAAATCGAAATTCCGCAAGTGGATAACTCTCGAGAAACCGCGGACGATCCAGGATGCGCTCCATAAGGCCACTGACTTCTTAACCATCGTAGAGGAGATTAAAATCCTGTCCGAGAAGCACAAGCCGACGAAAACACCCGCGAAGGATAACGCGTCCGAGCAGAAGCAGAAAAGGAGGAACTCTCGTAACGACAAATTCGTCCATCACGAGGGATAGGATCTCCAAGGGGCGCATAAATACACCATCAACTCCGGTTCGGAGCAAGGGCGAACTACGGGTAACACATTGACGAGAAATTCGAATTATGACGAGAATTCCCTCTGCGACCTCCACCAAACCCGCGGGCATTCCACCGTGAACTGCAAAGTTCTCGGCGCCAGACTTGCCGCAAAATTGGTCGCGGGAGAACTTTCCGAGATATCCAGTGTCAAGGATCTCATCCGCGATTCGGATCGCCTTCCGAAGAATGACAGGAACGCGCGTGCAGAAACTCCGCCTCAGGGAAACCAGTCAGGCAAAAAGTGCGGACGAAGACAAGACGAGAAGGGTAACGACGCTAACCGCCGAAAAATCAACATGATTATCGGCGAATCGCAATACTACAATGACACCGTCTCGTCTATCAAATTCTACCAACGCAAAGCCGAAACCGGCTCGAGTTGGAAGGTACCGACGGATGACTCTCCGAAAGGAGTAATCTCATTCGACGACGCTGAAACCGGCAGAATCGACCAACCTCATGCCGATCCTCTTGTCATCGACTTAGTGATAAGCGATTTAGAAGTCACTCGGATCTTGGTCGATACTGGATGTACTGTCAACGTAATCTTCCGCAACACGCTAGCACACATGGGAATCGACCTCTCTGAAGTCGAGCCGATTCCAAAGACGTCGATGACCCTGGGATCGATCCGATTACCGGTCGCCGCAAAAGAAGTGACGAAAATCGTTAACTTCGCGGTAGTCGATTTCCCGGCTATCTACAACGTGATTATGGGAACGCCTTGGATAAATTCCATGAAAGCGGTTCTGTCAACATATCACTTAGGCATCAAATTCCCAACACCTACGGGAGTCGCAGCAATTTGGGGATGCCAAAGACAATCGCGATCCTGCTTCCTAGCCGAACATAAGCTGAGGCAATTGGCAGTAGCAATCGTGAAACCAAAACGAGCAAAGGTCACGCCACCGCCCGCAGAAGACGACCCAAAGCAAGTAACGGCCGAGAAACCAGAAGTTTCCGCACCCATCGCTTCCACCCGGCCGGAGGAGAAAATTCCGGACAAAGACATCGATTCTGCAACTGAAGCGATCGAGAAATCTGCGACAGCCGAGTAAGCACACTCGCGCAAACAATCAGAACTACGAGATGGCTTGATTTCCGAAAGGAATACGTAGGCAGCTCTCATAAAGACGAGTTCAGCTATCCCCCCTTCCAAAACGGGGGGTGGGGGGGAGTGGGTGAGTATACGAGTATTCGTATACTCCCAAATTGTTTTTTACAAAATTTCTTTTAGCTTTGTAATCGAAAATTTTTCGAAATTTTTAATAAAGACAGAGTTCGAATATCTCCGCTACTATCAAAAACGCAAATCCGGAAAATCGCTTCCGCAGTAACAACTATTTAATCGTTTTTCTAAAACTTGCATATCAAAATATTTTCGGAAAGAACTGGCGAGACGTCGCCTGAAATCTCAAAGAAAAATATTTCCCCAAGTCTGTCCACGACTATAAAAACACGAACGCTCGGCGATTGGCCTCGTCGAGCACGCTAGCCGTCCTAAACAAACGCATCGACCTATCGGTCCGCATACATCCGACTAGGATAAAATAGCGCGCTATAAAAGAAATCCAAATTTTTTGTCAGCACTTCCGGGCAACTTAGAAATTGTTCCCGGTGAGATGCTCGATTCCAACCATACGAATCATGTAAGCCGAGAACCTATCGCGGATTCTAAATCGGTATGGAGTCAGGTTAAAATTGCAACGGGCAAAACGAAAGCCGACTAGTCATCGCACAGCCCCAATCCGAAAGTAAACCTAGGTCTTGCCCTAAACCCAGCACACTGGTCGCTAACGTCTCAAGGCATGAATTGAGATCCTAAAGGCATGTCTCTTCGCCCACATCTAAACACTCGCGAAAATCGAAATCTCCCGAGTTAACGAATCGGACGATTTACATCAAAGAGTTAGATACGAGATGACAACTCCTATTCTTCCCTCTACATCTAACACAAAATACGAATTTCATACTTAGAAAATATTTTCTTATTGGAAAGCATCCAAGTACATACCGCCCAGCGGTAGGGATTCAAAGCCACCAACGGCCAGTCCTGGAAAAACAACAACAAAATAAAAAAAAACGACTAAACATCACACACTGAAGTCATCAAACGCGGACTGGTCAACTTCACCCTCCGCATCCGAAATCCCAGGTCCAACTTCGACCGAATCCGGCGACACCACGATGGGATTCCATTGATCCCACATGCGCGGCTTAAGGTCGAAAAGTTCGGGCTGCATATCTCTTTCATGATCCAAGTGTCCCCACCGCACGGAGTATTCCATAGCAAATGAATACCCTTCATTCTGAGTTAGGGATAACCCATGAACGATCCCGCGACATTCGCGATAATCACCATGCGCCCGTTGAACAACTTCGGCATCCGAACAACCGGTTGCAAATCGCTCACGACGAGCCTTCATCTCTTTGGCAACCTCTCGTTTTCCCGCACGACGAGCACGACGAATCCTTTGGTCAGAGAGCTCCTTGGCACGACGAGATCTAGCCACACACTCATCCCTCACGCGAGCAACCTCCCTCGCAACCACTTCTTCGGTTCGGTTGTCCTCGACCTCTGCCCGAAGACGAGCAACTTCTTTTTCAGCCATGTTCGCTCGAAACTCGGCAAGGCGAGCTTCAGCAGTACGGCTGTCTAGGGCCTGGCTCATGACAAGGAAACCCTACCAAAGAAAAGAATTAAGCAACATCATAAAAACTGCTCGAAAAAGAAAATAATAAACACACGTACCTCCTTGGCTTTCTCAGACCCCCTAATAAACTCCGGGACTTGATCATGGTCGATGTCCGTAAAATGGGAGGTTAATGATCCGCCCGCCTTCGTCCAGACGCCTTCTTCCGTCTGAATATCAAGGAAGTCCTTGAGAATATTGTCAGGAGAAGCCGCGCGTTCAGAGTCATCATCTTCGACAACCGGATTTTTATCCCTTCGGAGGCTTGACTTGCCACTCCTCATCGAGGGAACATACGGAATAAACTCCCAGATAAACGGATCCTCTTCATAAGTCGGAGAATCCGCAAAGAGCCGAGATCGGAAGAGGGCAACCGCTTGGCGGACGTGTTGCGGAGAAAAACTGCACCAACCAACTTCACCACGTTTGAGAGAAGTGGTGATGTTCTGGAGATCCACGGGATACGGAGGCAAAGGGTTGGTCACTGCGGAAAAACATAAACGAATAAAAAAAAAATAAGAGGAAGAAGATTCGTATGAACTCGATTCTCATACCTTTCCGACCCCACGTGGTCGTAAAAAGCGGAATGCAACCCTCCTCGACTGACGCACTGTCGATACGAACGTAGAAGAAATTTTTCTTCCAAGAAGTAGCGAGCGTTGAGCAGCCCGTAAAAATTTCGTCACGAGGGCATAGAGTGATCCTCTGCGATTGCCCCGTGGGCTTCAACAGACTCTCGAGATGATCGACGTTAAGGGTAAGTCCCTGCTCATAACTCAGTGTCAGGAGACCAACGAGTTGCTTTAAACCAGGGGGAGTCAGCTGATTGATCGATAGCCCCAGCCTGTGAAGGTAATGAACAATGATTTCCGGGATCGGAAACCATAAGTGGCATTGTTGCAAGAAAATGTTGTAACATGTGAAAAAACCCTCGGGCGCATCCTTGTCGCCCTCCCCGGCAAGTGGGAGACGAAACTCGACAGCCTCTGGAACTCAGCAAAATTCGCGCATGTAATTGATACTGTTAAAAAGAGCCGAGCTCGGATATCCAGAAGTTTGATCGACGTCCGACAAAGCTGGAACCCAAGTCCCAGGCCTAGCGGACCTCGACTCATCTCCCAACGCCCAAAAAGCCTCACGGTCCGTCGGATCGATTAACGGGGACGAATATTCTTCTTTCGAAGCTGAAACTGGAGGCTGCGAGCTCGTTCCCTCAGAGATGTGAAAATTGGAGCTAGTTGAGGAACGAGTCCTTCTTCCTGAAAACATGTTTGAAGATCCCCAAAGAAAGTAGAGAGAAAAGTTTCTTGGATAAGTTGTAGAAAATGGGGTAAAGAATTCAAAGTTTTACTCCATCTACTTATAAGAAAGAATTTTACTATTCACCCTTGGACTTTTGGCCATTAAAGTTCCGCCTAATTCTACCAAACTCGCCAAACAGGCTCAATCCACTCGCAAGAACCACACGATTTTTACGAGCTGGGGGGCTAACTGTTGGGGTCAAAATCGGTACGACGGAATCAATAGCCAAAATTCCCCGCAAAAATACAAAAGGAATAGTTTTATAAAACCCGAGAAGTCGTTTTATAAAACCCGAGAATTCGTTTTAAAACTCGCAGATCGTTTTATAAAACTCGAGACGCCGTTTTAAAACTCAAAGATCGTTTTATAAAACACGAGAAGCCGTTTTATAAAACTCAAAGACCGTTTTATAAAACTCGAAGATCGTTTTGTAAAACTCGAGAAGCCGTTATATAAAACTCGAAGATCGTTTTATAAAACACGAGAAGCCGTTTTATAAAACTCGAAAATCGTTTTATAAAATACGAGTAGCCGTTTTATAAAACTCGAAGACCGTTTTATAAAACTCGAAGATCGTTTTGTAAAACTCGAGAAGCCGTTTTATAAAACTCGAAGATCGTTTTATAAAACTCGAAGATCGTTTTATAAAACTCGATCGTTTTATAAAACTCGAAGACCGATTTATAAAACTCGAAAACTCGAAGATCGTTTTATAAGACCCGATTCGAACCTCACATCCTTCGACACTGTCACATTCTGAACCACGGCCAAAATGTCTCTCGTTTCGTCTTGATCCGACTTATCGTTTGAATTCTACGATAAAAACCGTAAAACTTCGTTTTCCCGAAAAGAACTCGAAGAAATCGTATAAAACGGTAACGGTTAAGCAAAATACCGAACATCGCCTAAACTATACGATATATCCGAGATTCTTTGTTAAGATTATAAAAAATGCGTTTTTAATAAAAATCGTCGAGAGAATCGTAAAAAAACGGCATCGGATCAGGAAACGGTCTTGTTAAAGTCGTAAAACGGTTTTTTATCGTAAAACGGCCCGAAAGGTCCTAAAACACGATAAAAACCCATCTCGCGACGTTAACGAAATCAAACCCGAAGATACGATAACGTTTTGACGGTCTACTCGCAGACGGAAGATAAAAGGCAAGTTTGAAGATAAATAGAAGATTTCCGCAAAAGAAAAGGAAGGATCGACAGATATGGAAAGTTCCCGAAATATTCGGTTTCGAGCAAAATGGAAAGACTAAAACCGCCTAAGGAGGAGTATATAAGGAGGAGGCATAGGGCAGAAGCTGGGACACGATTTTTAGAGCTCTCACCACCAAAATTAGCATTTAGGAATATTTCCGTTTTCTGTTAGCGAGCTGCGTCTCAATTAGGGTTTTTGGTTCTTAAGTTTTCGGCTGCTCTTTTTGTACCCGTTCTTCCGCAGATTCGGAATAAGAACCCCTTTGTTATCGATTTCGTTTATTCTTTTAAAATTCTAAGTTTATCGTTTTCTTAATCTTCGTTGTGCGGTTCTGCAGATAGCCGGTTCCTCTGGAAACTTAGGGTTTTTCCGAAGTTTCCTTTTTTACGATTTATTGACAGTAGGTGGATTTCGGTTCCCACATATACCCATGAGTTCTCCTTTATCTTCGTTGTCAAAGTTATATCTTTAAATTGCATTCTAGTTATAGTTAACCTTAAAAACCAACCAATCGCATGATCGCACTTAGATTAAGCTAGTACTTGCATTCTCGGTGCTTTTAAATCCCTCAGAACTGGTTCGACAATCATCTATCCTACAACATTTGCCTTAGGATCCTTGAAAACTTCTAACATCACAAGCCAAAACATTCAACAAACAATTTAAACTTGTCGAAAATCGACTAAGCTTTACATTCTCACAATTCACTCTATTTCTGAAGCGAGTTGCCTACAAAAACCGACGTGTAAGAAAACACTCGTAACAAATCTCCTGAAGCCGTACCAGTTATCCTTAAAATATATGAAAAAGATCTCGGAAGGTCAACACTTCAGAAAGCACTGTAATTAAAGACGTTTCGTGTCGGGGACAAACTTACGTGACCCCTCGGTCCTAATTGCTCTAGCATGAATCAAACTACTTAACATCCAAACATGAACATAAGTTTTGGCTGCGAATGTTCGCAAGCAAATCAAAGTGTTCCTGCAAAGCAAGATTAATACAAAACCCTTGCAACACCGCGCAACAACTTCAAGCCCGCATTTCGAACACGAAACGGGACATATGAAAGAAAAACTAATCTTCGGCATTGCGAGAAGTCGCAGATGCCCGAAGAACAGTTTTTTGACGAAATACTTTCCTTGATAAAATCTTTTTCTTGGAAGACCCAACAGTCCATCCACGACTATAAAACGTAAAAATACCTCTTAAGATACGAATCTTTCGCGAAGGTCCAATCAACAGTAACATCTACCACCTAAGTTTGTTGCTGATTACAACAAACTCGCAACAGTTTTAAACAAACTTAAGTTATCTCATAGAGATAGCTCTCATACACCCGAGACAAGGGTAATAGCACTATAAATAAATCCAAATTTTCTTCAGCATCTTCGGGGATGCTTGATTCCGACCAGACAAGTGGTATAAGCCGAGAACCTATCGCGGACTTTAAATCGGTACAGAATCAGGATAAAATAGCAACAGGCAAAACAAACACCGATTAGTCATCGCAAAGCCTTAAAACCGAAAGTAAACCTAGGTCTTACCCTAAACCCAGCACCCTGGTCTCTGACGTCTCAAGGCATGAAATGAGATCCTAAAGGCATGTCTCTTCGTCCATATCTAAACGCTCACGAGATTCTAATCATCCTAAAACGAGCAAACGAATAAGGAGATCTACAAAAATAAAAAGAGTTAGACTATGAGATGACAACTCATGTTCTTCCCTTCACATTCATACAAATACAAACTTTCTCTTAAAACTTAAAACACAAATTAAAAGACGGCCGCAAAGCGGCACGAACTCGAAGCTACATACGGCCAGTCCAAAAATATAATGGCCACACTCAGTCAAAGCAAACAACCTACGAGGCAAGTCTCGAGGCTGATACAAACCACCATCGACATCGTCATGTTCGATAATCTCTATGCATAACTAGACTGTAAAGGTCTCACTGAAAAACAGATCATACGAACCTTAACTCTAAAATGAACTATGAAAGGCTTGATCCATTCAAGAGGGTACGTAGGCAGCCTTCACTAGTCACAGCCCCAATCCTACCCCTTTCCATCCCAATGAGAGTGGGAAGACCACTTTCAACGGATCTTTTCAACCATAAATTCTGCCTAACTTGCCTAAAATTGTCTAACCACTTGCTAGAACCTCACGCTCGAAGCTCAAGGTTCTAACGAGATGGGGGGCTAACTGTTGGGGTCAAAATCGGTCACGACTGAATCAAAGGCTAAAAGTCCCAGAAAAAAGCATACAAGAAAACTGTAGAGTTTCTAAGGAGATACGAAGTTACGGAAAACTTGTATCAATGTATGAAATAATCAAAAAAAAACTCCTTGTTTTTAGGGTCAAAAACGGAAATCTTGAAACCAGCGTCTACGATTACTTCTCCTTATATTCTTCGAAACGATCTTGGGTCGGGAAAACAAGAAAAGACCGAAACCGAACAACCGATCAGCTTGCCAAGACGGCGAACTGGACGAATCATCTCAGCTCACCAGCTTCGCGAGCTGATCACGGCCAATCAGCTCGCCCAACCGGCGAGCTGGCGTTGCTTGACAAGCTCATCGGCTGGGCGAGCTGAACTGTCCCGTCAAGCTTGCCAGCTAGCGAGCTGAACTGTCTCGTCCAGCTCGCTTGCCGGCGAGCTGGCCGTGCTTCACCAGCTCAACGGATGGCGAGCTGAACTGTCCCGTCCAGCTCGCCAGCCGGCGAGATGGCCGTGCTTCACCAACTCGATGGCTGGCGAGCTGAATTGTCCTGTCCAACTCGCCAGCCAATGACCTGGCCGTACTTTACCAGCTCGATGGCTGGCAAGCTGAACTGTCCCGTCCAGCTTGTCCAGCCGGCGAGCTGGTCGTCCCAAAACAGTTCGTCGTCTTGTCGAGCTGAACCAAACCATCAAGGTCCCTCAACTAGTTCGTACTCTGAACCATGGTCGGAACATCTTTCGTTTCTTCTCGATCCGTCTTACCGTTGGAGTTTTATGATAAAAACCGCTAAAGACTTGTTTTCTCGTAAAACCTCGAGTAAATCATATAAAATGGCAACGATTAAACAAAACACAGGACATTGCAAAAACTATACGATTGACTTGAGTTATTTCATAAAAATGGCAGCGTATCATGGAACGATCTTGTCTAAATCGTAAAACGGCTAAGTCGCAAAGCGGCTTGGAAAGACCTAAAACCCGATAAAGGCCCACTCACGACTTTAGAAGAGATCCAGCCCAAAGATACGATGATGGTTTACTCATTATTCGCAGGAAAGGATAAATGTCAAGTTTGAAGACAAAATATAAGTTTTCCAAGGAAAAATGGGAAGATTGAGATAAATGGAAGATTTCCGATAAACGCAAATATAAAGACCAACCGCCTAGAGGAGGAATTTATAAGCACAATATAGAAGTCAAGAGGAAAATAACTTTTTACAACTTTTCTAAACTTAGAACTCTCACTTAGAAACTTAGGCTTTATTCTCGACAAGTTCGGTTTCTATGAGTGGCGCTCAATTATTGGACGAACTCGCCCAGTCAGTTCGATCTCTTGTCCAGCTCTATCAATTGTACTACGTTTGGCTTGATCCTCGAAAGGGGTACGTAGGCAGCCTTTCATAAGGTTCTGTCCAAGATTAATCAAAACCTTTTTTCTTATCTTTTTCGTCTTCTGTTATCGAGCTGCAACTCAACTAGGTTTAGGGTTTTATGTTGCTAGAACTAGGTAACTCGCTGACGGCCCCTGCGGCCGAAGCCTTTATAATTTCTTGTAATGATCGCAACGCTCTTACGCGAACTCGAAATAAGACCTACTTTCTTTATAAAATTGTTTTATCATGTTTTTCATATTTTCCGCATTTATTTGGTTACTTGTCGTTGGCTCTCACAGAGATTCGGGTCCTCTGGAAAATTAAGGTTTTCCTAAGTTTCCTTATTTTTCAGAAATCGACAGTGCGAATTTTGGTTCATACAGCCCAATAGGACTGTGAGAAATCCGAGATAATTTATCTATTTTAACAAGTCTTCTTTTAATTTTTCTACAAAAAATGTTGATCACGTTGAAACTTTGCAAAAATTGAACCATCAGAGTGATCTGAGAACGTACCTTCACAACCACCGCCTTTTGAGGTTATATTGATCAGTCCATCACTGTTCTAAGTCTAGTGTAACAATGGAAATTATTCTCCGATAGATTTATTAAAAAAAATTAGTAACTTAATATATCACTTTAACCACTTGCTATTTCAGAAAACAAATGTCACCATCGTGTTCCTAATATTAAGAGCATCTCTAACCCCACTCCATTTTGCAGTAAAATTATGGAGTGGGTTGAAGATGCTCTAAGTCAAGCATGCGTAACGAATATCTGTCGCCATGCACCCATCAGAGATCTGTGTCTGTAGTCCACGCGCCTTTGTCCCTCAACAGCTCCTCCATGGATCACTGCTGTGTCAGAGCATTTTCTGTCTGTGACCTTTGCGGGAAGCCATTGCCGCTGGTGTCTCGGCGACTCGGCTTGGTATGGTTTGGTTAAGGTTAATTTATTTAGTATGGTTTGGCTGGTCACACCCTACTAGGGTAATCGGGTTTGATTAAACGGGATCGGTTTGCAGGTTGGATCTGGTTTGACTATTTACTAAGACTGTTGACTATTATATTAACTTAGACTATACCACCGATTATTCGTTTTTAATCATTGAAGGATTTATAAATCGATCCTTGTTCCTGATTTTATATTTAGAGTCTGTTTGAGCAGCCGAAAAAATAAACATCACTATTCTGATTACTAAGGTGAAGGTAATTTATCGTTATAAAAAAATAAAGTGAAGGTTATTTTATAATATCTCATACTAGTGACAAGAATGTCTTTCTTGACAATGTGCGAGACAACAATTTTTTTGCTTTACATTTCTCCTCTAAATTTTTTTAAAATTCACTTTTTCTTTCTCTTATTTCATCTCCTTATATTGTTGCAACTGTTTTTTTTTGTGTGGAGAATTGGGAAAATGGGATACTCTCAACTTGGATTTGTCCAACTAGGATTTTTGAAAATTTAGGCTAATTTTGAACTTGTTTTATCTTTTTGTAGTGGAGAATAAATTATATGAATTTCATAAAATATGCAAACAATTAGAAACATAAGTATGACTATATGTATGTATTTTTCTTTAAACTAAATTATATAATCATATTTTGTTTTTTGTCCTACCTAAACATAGAATACTCATTCTAAGAGTCTATTTAGTTTTGAATTCGGATACAAAGTACTTTACAGGAATCTAACTTGGATATAAAACATTAACAAAATTTTCTTATTCATTCTACCCTTGCTAGAATTTGTTCTGTGGCATTATAGCGAGATATCAGTGGTCTACATCTACTTCAAATACATGTTCTATATTTTACTCTATAGCCTAACTTAACTTATTTATGTTTCATAACATGTTTCTAGCTATAACCTGAGGGTCTTCTTGAGGTAGAATATAAATCCCACCTATTGTTCATCATTATAATCTATGTAGATTATGTATTGGGAAAAATGTATAAAAATCCTGAACTTTCAAATTAGACCATTTTTAGCATGAATTTTTTATGGAGCAATTTAAAACATGAAATTTTCATCGACTTTTATTATTAATCACATACTTACATTTATTAAGCCATATTAAACATATCGTTAACTGAGTTAACTGAAATTGAAACGTCATTTAAACTTTGTTTATCACTGTTAATTTTAATGACAGTAGTTTTGTTTTTCTATTCAAAAACTCCCAAATTTACAAATCAAACCCTAATTTTGTTTTCTTCTTCCTTTCTCTGTCACGTTCTTTCTTCTTCTTCCTGTTTATTTTTTCCTTTATCTTCTCTCTGCCAGTTAATTCATATTGTTATCGTTGTTAATTTTTTTTGAGATTTTTGTCCAGTGGTAAGGGTTAGAGAAGGAGGTAAACATCGACAGAAACTTGAAACACGTCGGAGAAAGAAACAGAGAACAACTCGACGAGAACATGAGACAATTGCTGTTAGTGTAAAAGATAGAGCTCTCATGGCAACTGAAGAGGCCATGAAACAGAAGATGTTAGAGCTGGAGTTGACTCTCCTCTCCCATCTCAAAGTTCAGAGTTGGAAGGATGCAAATATTTTGAGCACGAGCGCAAGCCATTGAGTCAAAGCTCTGAGTTGGAAAAAGACAAGAGTTGTTGACGGGGAACATGAGACAGACAGTGGAGACGATTGTGCTGTTTGGTCATGATGATTGTGATGCTGTGAATGATGAAGAAGCTGATGATGGTTTAGGTATCGAAGAAGATGGAAACTTAGAAGATGATTTTAGAGAAGCTGCACGAGATGAGTAAGCTGAGAGTGATATAGAAAGTGGAGATGATATTTTGGATGATGAGATGATTTCTGACCTTTTATCATGTAGCGACGAAGACGAAGAAAAGGCAGAGCAAGAGCTTAGAGAGAATGAAGATTCAGAAGAGCTGCTCATTTTGGGAAAGACAATACAATTCTACTGAGGATTTTAAGATTCATATTCTAAAGTATTCTCTAAAACTAGATACAACATTAAGCTCTATAGATCTCATGCTATGAAGGTTGTGAAAAGTGTGCTGACAAGGATGTTGAATGTCCATGGAGAGTTTACTGCTCGTATGAAAAGAGGAACATAAAATGAAAATAAAAGTCTATGTGAATAACAATATATGTGTTTGATCAAGGAGGTCTAAGATGTTAAAGAGATCAACAAATGTGTGGTTTCTCGGAAAGGCTGAGAGTTAATCCTAGACTTACAAAATAAGAGATGGTTCATGAGATCAAGAGGGAATACAATTTGGAAGTGACTGACGACCAGTGTGGAAAGGCAAAGTCGAAAGTTTTGAGAGAACAAAAGCTAGCCATGAAATGCATTTTTCAAGGATATGAGTTTATCAAGCTGAGATATATCTACGAATGGAACATGCTGCAATGACAATCTGAATAATATCAGTGAATCTTTTAATAGAACTATTCGAGAAGCAAGGAAAAAGCCTTTACTAGACTTGCTAGAGGCTATTAGGAGACATGTATGGTGCGTAGTGCAATGAGGTCCATTAGGTCCATTATTGCTGAAAGGTTGAAGAAAAGGTTCACAGAAAGGGCTCATTGTGAGATTGAAAAACTGATAAAAGGGTCACAACATTGCACCCACTACATGTCCAGAAATAATTAGCACGAGGTAGAAAACAATAGTGTTAACTATGTGGCTGATATGAATGAGAATACGTGTGGTTGCAGGAAGTGGCAGATGGTTGGAATCCCTTGTGTTCATGCCGCAAGTATTATAATAGGTAAAAAGAAAAGGTTGAAGCTTATCTGAATGAGTATTACACAACAAAGAAGTGGCGAGAAACATATAAAGATGGTATAAAGCTTGTACAAAGGATGATATTGTGGCCTAGATTGAATAGGCTAGCTGTCTTGCCACCACCATGAAGAAGAGGTAATCCGGGAAAGCCAAGTAACTATGCAAGAAGGAAAGGAAGCAATAAATTTGAATCAAGTAAGACCACGTTAACACGCCGAAAGAGAGTGATAACGTGCTCAAACTGCAAGGAAAATGGACACAATAAGAAAGGTTGTAAAAATTCAAGTGTTGAGAGTCAACCAAAGAGGCCAAGAGGATGACCAAAAAAACAGGTTTGTATGTCACTGAAATTGTCAGTTTACTTGACACATTTTGTTTTGTTTGTATCATACTTTTTTTTTTGTTTTCTCAATTATGGAGGAGTTTCATAACCACAACAAGAATCACAGCAAGGATCACAAGCACAAACACAATCTCAAGGACAAGGTGTTTCACAAAAACTTGGATCGAAAGGTTGAAGATCATGGTTTGAATGCTAAAAAAGAGTTATGTTTTATTGTGTAATAACTGTTTTGACTGTCATTTTATTACTATTTGTTTAATTTATTTTTGTTTTGTATACATTTTTCGTGGTTTGCTTTATAATTGTTTTGTTCGTTTTTTCAATAGGTAATGTTCAATAATTAGCAAATTGCTGCGAAAATTTCATTACCCAAAACCGACTAAATAAAGACAATTAAATTACATAGCTTTGTTTAACAGTGATTAGACACCGTTTAGTTAAATTTTTTTAAGATTCTGTTAATTCACCAAACCTTGTGCCAAATATGGCTGAGTCAACAAAAATTTATGATTTAAATAAAATTCAATGAAAACTTGGTGATTTAACTTGTTATGTAAAATGTTCATGCTTACAATGGCCTAATTTTGAAAGTTTCATTTTTTATGACCTTTTCCCCATTATGTATTCCACCTAAATAAAAAAAATTGAAGTTTTCATATTTCGGTTATTATCTTTCTTAAATCTACCCTACATCTACAATAAATCTCACACTATATTTTCTCCAATGTTTCTCTCTCTCAAGATCTTTCTCTTTTGTTTTATGTTTCTATTTCTTCTTCATCCATCTCACCATCTCCTCTATCTATCCACACAAGCATAATTTTTATCTATGTTAAATCGGGTGTATGGATATCTCGTTGCAGTGAGCACTGAAGTTTTGTGGTTGACAATGAAATGTGTGGTCGAATGGTAACATTGGACTCTGCTGGAGCAACTGAAGATCACAGAAGGTCTTGAGTATGTTGGACCAGCGCCGTAGATATGAATGATCTTTTTGTCTGTAAAACATATTTTCTTTTCCTGTATCAGTGTCATGAACAAAAATGCATTTTTTAATCCTTTTTATCCTTTATGTGTAACTATTGTAACAAAGATTGCTATTTATGCACAAATTTTACTAAAACATTAACGGAATTACATTATTGGTTTAACTTTGTTGGTTTAGTTAACAACAAGAGAAACATGATCCTGGCTCTTAGAATAAACACAAATATACAACTGTTATTCACTTCGGAGCAAAATGGTACAAAGTGTTAAATCAAAGCATAGAAAGATCTTGGGAGCTTGAAATGTTCCAGCTTGTCCCTCCTTCATCCAGGTTGTACACAATTTAACCTCATGAAAAAATCGAGTGAAAGGAAAAGAAGCTGAACAACTTGTATACAATACAAGTTACATATATAAACATGGAGAGCCTTAGTCTAAAAATCAGATTACATTGGCTACAAGTTTGGAGCCCAGACTAAATGTTAGGCTACAACATAACAACCCTTCAATATCCATTCTTAGATGCAACCACTATGCTTTTATCCATTCTTAGATGCAACTCTTCTTATCCATTCTTCAGATACAAAATGGAAAGAGAATGTGCCTTAGAGGTAGTGACAATTGTGATTATATCTATAACTATAAAATCTGATGTAAACCCATTAATGTATATACATCATCGGAAAAATTAACATTCATCGCTAAAAAGAAGCTTTAAAACTAGTTTTAGGTTTAAGAAAGTGCATCAGAGATATTCCCATTCAGTCATTAATCATCATTGTACTTCTCCCGTAAGGAGAATCTAATGTCCATGTATCTCTCACATTTATTCATTAATCATCATTGTACTTCTCCCCTAAGGAGAATCTAATGTCCATGTCTTTTTATTGTCTATATGCATGCCTTAATCGATGTATAGGTGATGATTAATTGTCCCTTATAATTAATTATAATTGAAACAAAATAATAATCTCTTAAAAATTAGGGTTCTAAAAATCCAGAGGATGAAACACATACGATATGTAAGAAATTATAGGATTTTGATGAACTGATGACGAAGTACAGAACTGATCAGCCAGTCCAAAAACGATGAAGAACAAATACGAAGAAGAAGAAATATAGAATATAAGACAGATAAGAAGAAATATAGAACATAGACGACGAATTTTAACCATGTGAAGAAGAAGAAGAAATCACCATGAAAGTGACGACTAAGCTTTCGTTTGAGAAGCAGAGAAGATGAGAGAAGAAATTTAAGATTTTTAGATTAACTGTGATTTACCTTTTTCTATTTTATCATTTTTTTACTTACAAAATCATATTAACAAAACAGTTAAGATTTATTATATTTTTAATTAAGTTAAATTTTGGTTAATCTAAGAACATAATCGTATTAACATTAATTAAAATCCTAATGGATAAAAATCTTTGACAAAGTTTCTGACAGACAAACCTAAGTTGAAAGTGTCATATTTGCCAATTTTCTCCACCAAATCTTCCGCCAAAGTGTTCATCCACCCCACAAGTGGTCAAAGTCAAAATAAGTGGATCCTAGTCTTTTATTAAAATTTAGCAATAAGCTATTGTATAATTCTCATTTCTAACAGTCGCAAACGCACCACCATTTCTTAGATTTCAAGTTTATTGACAAATTTGACCAATGCACCCTCAATGAAGAGTAACAAAAACTTTATATAACAAATAAATGTTTTTCTACACTGTGTGCAGCAAGAAATACTTTAATTTAAGTTATATATACATTAAAATTTTGTTAATAATTTTAGATTTTATTATTTTCTTGCCAATATTTGATTATAAGCTAGAATTTAATTAAACACAAAATCAATACCATTAAAACATGATCACTCTCTTTAATGAGTTTTTTGTTTTCCCAAAATACTCTTAATATTACGAACAAATTTAATTTTTCATTAGGAAATTTGGTCATTTTATTCTAGGCCTAAAGACTATATATACTAAAGGGTTTTATAACTTTATTAATGGCTCAAATTTAACTTTATTAGCCCGTTGGTCCTGCCCATTTGATCCGCCACGGAACGGGTCAACTGATAATTGAAAAAACTAAGTTGAGGTGCGGGTGCATGTCAAATATATTTTACGCGGGACGAATGCGGATTGTTCTAATTTCAACTGTGGGTATCCCGTAATCTGCAAAAATATAAAAAAAAATTAGAAATTAATTTTCAATATATACTAAATTGCGTTGAAATAATTTATTTTTTTAATAAAAAAAATAATTAAAAATATACTATTTAATATTATTTTTTAGCAAAACTAACATATAATTATTTTTATTATTAATAATTATCCGCAGGTCCCGAAGATTATCTGCAAAATTAAGTGGGGAGGATACGGATAAAAAAAAAAAAATTTTGCGTGTTAGGCAGATCGAGTAGGGCGAGTTTGACCTGCTTCCCAGCACAAAGCGTAGTTAATTGATATTATGTTTCCAAAATAAAACTACATAATTACATATAATACATTTACATAGATATTGATGAAAATAAAAAATTAAAATCTATAATAATTTTAGAAAGTTATATTAGACATGAATATTTTATATCATCAAATTAAAAAAAAAACTTTTCGATCCATCTGTAGATAAAACAACAAAAATGTTACTCGTGCTTTTTAAGCGCGGGTCAAAAATCTAATTAAAATATTAAAGTTGTATTTACTAATAGATATGCATATTGATAAAATTATATTTTTTAGATAGATTTTTATCTACTGTTTAATTAAACTGTATTAAATCAACTTAAACAATTTAAAAAAAAAATATTTATCCTATAATTATCAAAAATTAATAATAAATAGTTTCTCTAAAAATTTAGCTATCACAAGGAAAATAATACGGGGAAATTCAAGAGAGCTAGCTTCGGTGCTCACCAAAGGACGGTATTAAGACTAAAAATTTTATATATTTGTAAAAAAAACCATACAATTTTGAAGAACGTTTTAGTAATAAAAATTAAATTGAATAATATTTCAAAATACGTGAAATATTGTTATATTTGTATTATTATTTTATTTAATGATATATTTGAATATATTTGCTTTAATGATATGTATGCGTTATTACTATATTTTTAAAATATTTCCAAAAATATAAAATAACATTAAATATAACTATCCATGTCACAATTAACCATAAGTTATGTCATAATTGTTTGTATACCATCTTTTTTTTTTTAAAAAAAAAAACAAAAGATGATTGTACATATGATATATAAACAAAATTTTAAAAATCACTTAATCAAATAATGTCTAAAAGATTCTTGTAAATACAATAGTATACTACTCTGTCATTAAAGTTTAGTATATTGTTGAAAAAAAACATAGTTTAGTAT
The DNA here is from genome assembly GCA_932364175.1 of Eruca vesicaria subsp. sativa. NCBI lineage: Eukaryota > Viridiplantae > Streptophyta > Magnoliopsida > Brassicales > Brassicaceae > Eruca > Eruca vesicaria. The sequence continues at coordinate 301,609 of CAKOAT010058155.1, read as the reverse complement.
ATTACACAATTTTTCTTGAACTTTTTCTTCTCTTTTGATCTTCCTCACTCTTCTCCCCTTTCAACAACTTGCACTTCTTTCACAGCTGTTCAAATTCTATATATCTCATATTTTCTATTTCGTTCCCTTGTAACAACCATATATGAAAACACTTAAAACTAATACGAATCTTTATATTTTATATGTTGTAAATGTTATCACTAATTATGATTGGTTATCCGAGATCCGGATTTGATCCGAGATCCACTCCGGATCTGCTTCGAAATAGGGATATCTGGAAGTGTCCGGATCCAAATCCGGATAGTAAAATTTCGAATCCGTGTAAACCGAATGCGGATCTGGATATCTTAATTTTAGGTTCAGATATCCGAATTTACATACGTATATTAAAAAATATATTAATTTTTTTTATTATTAATTATATTAGAATATTAATATTTATACATAAAATAAGTTCAATAATATTCTACTTTTATAATAATAATATTATATGTCATATATATATTTATAAATTATACTTAAAGATTTAATTTATGTATGATTTTTTAGAATTTTTGATTTTTTGATTTTTTTAATTATTTTAACAGATTTAAATCCGAATCCAATCCGGATACCTACAGATATTATAATACCTAGACGGATATCCGAAGCCCGGATATCCAAAAGACACGAACCCAAATCCAGATACTAAAACCACGGATCCGGGTACTTTAAATTTCCTGGATATTCGAATCCATCTCGCCCCTATCGCTAATAGTATAAATAAAAAGAGTATAACTTTGATAAAAACAAAAAAAAGGTATGACTATTTTAGTGGTATGGAAAACAGTTTAGACACGTACAGGACAAGGCCGGCTTATCACCAATATTGATTAAATAATTTATTTCTTTTGTCATGTTTATAGTACTAGACCCTGCAGTTGAGTGGTAAAGAAACAAATTTAGGATGTCAATACATTATAGGTTTGATCCATATAATGGATTAAAATAAGTCATATTTCTTTTAAATACTCATATATATACATATTTACTTTCATTCTATTTTCATACTCAAAGAAAATGCATATTCGTAAATTGTATCTCCACTTAAAATTAATATAATTGTTTCCATATATTTGGAATATCTTAAATTGATAAAAAAAACATGAGACTACTGTTTAATAATTTGTTAAGTGTATTCACCTAATTTCATTTAGATATGCCTATATTGTTTTTCTTTTATTTGTCCAATAAATTATATAGCTAATTCATCTATTTGTGTTACCAGAAATTGTTTTTGACAGTTATTGTCCTAAATAATTTAGGTCTGGAACAAATCGAATATCCATAGTATTTTAAGGTATTCGGATCCGGATCTTTATCTAATAGATCCATGTTTTTCTATTCTTATTCATACCATAAATTCTCAATATTGAGATATTGGATATCATTTTAAAATTGTAATATCCGACCGATTTCGCATCTAGATTTTGATCTTTAAATATTAATAAAATAATATTAAAATATCTACAATAATAACAATAATTTAAAGATAAAAATCTATAGATAATGTTTTTAAATATTTTCTATATATACTGTTACAAAATTTATTAAAAATCTATATATATTATTATAGAAAAAGAAAATATAATAAATAATTATCAATAAAAATTAGGATCCATATATCTAGACTAAAAATTAAGATATCCAGATCTGTATTCCATTTTGATGGATTCAACATTTTATTATCCTTTTATATCTGAATTTTGGAATGGATATGGATCGGATCTTGGATCGAATGTAGATCTCGAATACTAAGTCTAAGCCCTACGCAAAAAAAAAATTACATATTATTGTCCTCAAAACATTCATATGTTATTGTCCTTTACAAATCATATTAATTGGAAAATGACAAGTCACTGGGAAACAACTAAAATATGGGACGTGTCATCGATCACCAGTACAAGAATAGCAACCACATCTTTTGCTTTTTGGTTCTTTGGGTAGATTTTCTTTAACTTGTCATTATCTTGTTGTCGGAAGTCTATTCCTTCCATAGAAAATAAAATTTAAATTATGATATGGGTGGTTAATAACCAAAATAAAAAGTGTATATCTAAAGATTTAGCCGAGAAATCAGATTATTACTTGGATGAATTTATATACAGTTTTGACAATTTTTTTAGAGAGAATAAACAAAACTATCCTATTCATTATTCACAAAATATCTAACTATTTTATATTTTACATAGAGCAGACTTGTATTGAATAATCTGTGAGTTATGATTTAGAATGTTTGGTTAAACTTTGATATTTTAAATTTACAGTTTACTTTAAGAACGTATGTGAAGTGTAGTGGGAGACTTAGCTGAGGAAAGCGGAAGGATATTGGTTAATCGACTAAGGCATGTGAAACGAAACTATACTAAGTGAAATATTGGCAATAGAATCCCAATTTTTTTGCAAAAAGCTCTATATACATAAACCTCAAAAAAAAAAAAAGAAGCTGAACTCTCAAATTTGTACAAAAATATTCTAGTAGAAATGTAGAAATCTCGTATAAGTTTTCTAGATTTCAGGATCGGTCCTATGTGAAATATTTCAATCTAGAAATATTTGAAAACACGTTGAAAACTCTAAGTAAACATCAAGTAAATATTAAACACATTAACTAAAGAAATTTGTGAACAAATATTGAAAACCATTCTCCTATTACGTAACCATTTCCATGCATTTCTTACTACATAGCTATTTCTAAATATTTCTACCCAAAGTCCATCAATATGCAGCTTTAGACAACCTTTGACTCGAAGGTCTTTTATATAGCATTCACTTAACCATTTTCCTTAATTTACTAATTTCAGTTTTTATTTTTCTTAAACGAGTTCCACATTTTATAACTTAGGTTCTCATAATTAAGTGACTATTTTCTCATAAACAATCTAACACAACTCAATCACAAAATCACCAAATCTATCATGCATATCCTAAGAACAGTAGAACATCCTTCGATTCTTAAAGAGTTTCTTTGGAATAACAGTGAACAAACTTTCCATAAACGATTTATTGAACGCATAATCTTAATCCTAACAAACAAAATATGGAAAATACTTTGGGGTTTTTGCAAAACCAACCTAAAATTTCAAGTCAAACACAAAACCAACCTCTTTTTTTTTGTCATTACTATTCACTCTTAAAAAACCTAAACTCTCCTTATGTTTCCACCTATTTACCAAAATGCCATTATTTTTAAATCTGATTTTATTTTCGAAAATTATAAAAAACCTATTACACCCTAAACATTTCTCCTTATTTACCATAATGCCATTGTCATCAATATTTGCAACCACCCAAAACCACCATTGATGAGCTCTTTAAGCTTGTGTTTATAAAATTTCAACCACTTATTTCACTTTCTAAACAAACAATACTTCATTTCCTCTCATTTCCTCTCTATTTTCATCTAAACATACCTCATAACTCTTATTTTCATAAACACAAACCTCATATTTTCGATTTTATCCACAAGTGGATCGTAAATGTTGCTTCTTTTGCTCATATTTGGATTCTAGACGGTGGAAAAGCTTGGAAACAAGCTTTAAACCGGTGTCAAGGTAACTCTTTACAAGCTTTTCGTCATATCTCTGATCTGTATCGCGAATGTAGACTGTATGATATGTCTACACATACGTGTAGACTTACG
>CAKOAT010058155.1:235990-297646 GCA_932364175.1 Eruca vesicaria subsp. sativa | reverse complement strand
TCATATCTTTTTTTCAAATACAGAAAGTAACCCGTGAATTTGGCAATTGCAAAAACCAACCTAAACGTAGACCTAAAGTTCAGTCTACAACCTGTAAACTGAATAAAACGTCTACAGGTCTGTAGACTGAATATGTAGTCTACCATGTAAAATCTATCATGGGTGGATTTGTGTATTATTCATTAAGTTTTTTCAAAAAAATTTTTTATGAAAGTGTGTGTTAGTTAATCAGAAGGGTCTTGAATGATTTTTAGAAAATAATCTGTTATAATTAGGAAGTTATCAAATTTTGGTTTATCTATGTTGTTAGCTAATAATCGTAGACGTACTGGTAAGTCTACGGTATAATTTTAACAAAAAGTTTAACACTTTCACATCATGTTTGATGTTATAAAGAAAACACCGCGACGTGTGTTAACGGTTCTTTTCCATGTCCACCTAAGAGCTCATAGCTTATGTTGACACCTAGATATTTGAGTTACCAATGAATCACACTCTCATACATAAGCCCTTTATACTTTTTTTCAATGTAACCACATTTGTAACAAGACAATAAAAATTGTAAGAACAATGACTAAACAATGAACTAAGAAAAAAAAAGTAAAAGTTTCATAATTTTTTTGATTCGGGTGAAGTTTGTATCAAAAGAACACATTGAATCCATAATCTGTAAAAACAAGTTTGTAAAAGCTTGAGAACACGAACATAAAGCAAACAAGTTTATGGATGAATACATAATGTTTCTCTCATATTCTAGCTCTTGGGAGCGATCTTCAAGAACTTGTCGCTGAGTTGGAGTATCAGTCTGCAGACCATCGTCTACTCCCATACCAGCTCTTCTTCTTCTTTCTCTCTCAATAGCCTGAAGTTAACAAAGCCATAAACAGAATAAATCGCCAGGCTAAGAAAGCCTTTTGGCAACAAAAGCTATGATTCAGAAAGGCTAAGCAAGCCTCATTCAATGAACATTGTCCTAAGAGGTAACTAATACAACAATGTGGTAACTAAAAGACTAAGCAAAACCAGAAGCAAAACAAGATGCAATTATCATACAACAAGCTAGTTACAGAAACAAGCTAGCGAACTAAGAACACAATCAATTACACAACGCATACACTAAAGATCACCAGATCACAAAACCAGAAGCAAAGCACACACAAGTACACAGAAGTAAAGTATTGCATAATCAAGAAGCTTATATAGAAGCCAGACTAAGAGTATAATCATCACACAAGTTAATATTTATCAAACAAAGAATGAATTTTAGAAGAAGAAGAAGAAGAAGAAGAAAGTAAACCTTTTTGGCTATGTTCTCGTAGCTAGCTTTGCCAATAAGAGAGAATGCAGGAATGAAAACGTCTGCACCACGGTAATTATTCTTCTTGACCTGCACCAAACCCAACAAGACCTTAGTCAAAAACCAAGAAACAACACATCAATATTGTAACCATTTAATTATTCTTTGACATTGACAATAATTATTATACGGTAGATAAAGGTCTACGGTAGATTAAGGTAATTAAACTTCATAGTATTCTATTCGATGGGATACAAGTCAATAACATGAAACAACACATCAGTAAATACTTAATATACTAATATAGACTTCTACCTAAACTCCATGAAACAACAAATTACAATAAAGTTCCTAAAAGCATACGTCAATGGGAAAGTTCAAATTAGTAATGGGTTTTGTGGAAAATACACAAACTGGAATGACACCATGACAATAAAATTCATAAAAAAATAAAAACGAAACCCTTACCTCTGCAAGAAACATCCTACGCCTAAAGAGTCCACCTTCATCACCATCATCGTCATCATCAAATTCATCAAAGTAATCATCATCATCACCATCTTCATCACCTCCATCGCCACCACCGAAATTAACTATCTTCCCAATGTCTCCACCTCCTCCTCCAGTTGCAATCTACAAATAAAAAACATAAATTAAAAAAAAATCAAACAACTAATCTTTTTCTCTTCAGTGAAAAATTAAATCTTACAGCAAAAAGTTTATATCATCACGCAAAAACATTATTCCTATCATCTTCTTGAGATACAAATCCAACTACTTATATCCACAGATTATTCTAACACATTGATACTTATACAATTCATTCGGCTTAATATCTACTAGAGACTGAGTCTAGTACTAATAGCTCCAAGAAGAATGAACAACTCTCTGCCCTTAGTAAACAACTTAATGAGTAACATCAGAACAGAGAGAACAGAGCAAGACGATAGATAAAGGCGCAGCCTTTAAATAGAATTCACTAAACCATTTCTAAAGGTTTAGAAGAAAACCTACTGTCCTCTGTGATAATACGAAGAAAACCCAACCCAGCAATACGCCCAGCATCTTTAGTAGCTGTCCTCTGTGAGTCGTTGAAGAAATCAGGCACCGTGACAACAGCCTTGGTCACTTTCGTGTCCAAGAATCTCGACGCATCATCCACAAGCTTCCTCACTTGCCTCTTCGCACTCTGAAAAATTAACTGAGATCTGAAGCTTTCGCCGGAGAAGAAGGATGAGAGGAATCGCGAGAGAGAGAAAGAGGCGGCTTGTTTTTTTTTTGTCTGCCCCTTTTTTTTAATAATAAAGGGTATTTATATGTCAAGTCATTTTTCTGGTTAGGTTAAAACTCTTTGGTTTAATTTTGGTTTAGTAAAATTACTTGGTTAAAACTTTAGGTTAAGTAGACTTCTTTGGAAGTCTACTATAATATTTTTCATTATTGTTTAAATAGTTTATAATATATAATCTAAAATTTTTCTTTTCATTATATATTTAGTAGACTTAGTATTAAAATTTTGTTGATAAAATTTTAATTCAGATTTTAATTCATAAATAAATAGATTTAATTTTCAAATATTTTTTTTTCAAATTAGTTAATTATAATTTTAAAATATTTTTTGATAAACACCAATTAATGTAGACTGAAATAGACGTCTACATATAAGTAGACTTTACTGTAAATCTACTATACCTAAATATTGGCGCCAATATGGAAAAATAGGCTCCAAAATTCATTTTCACTTCCCGCTTAGTTAATTTTAATTTTAAAATAATTTATTTTGGTAAACACAAATTAACGTAGACTGAAATATACGTCTACATATAAGTAGACTTAATTGTAAGTCTACTATACTCTAAGTTGGTTAAATCCGGTTAGGTTAATTTGGTATAAGTGTGTAGACTTACGGGTAAGTCTACAACTCCGTTTTTTTTTTTTTTTTTTGCTTTATTGTTTGAGCAAACCCTAAATGTAAGTAGACTTTATTGTAAGTCTACTATAACCCTAAACCACAAATCTGATACCCTAAATATTTATTTGATAATCAAAAATGTATTAATTATTATATTAAATATCTAATATAGAAAAAATAAACTTCTCAACATTAGTGTGTCAAAAAAACAAAAAAAAATTAAAATCAAATATCTAACCCTAATATATGAATCTAACCCTAAAAGACAAAGCATGTTATACCATTTTGTTGGGAAACCATAACACATTATCTTTCACATGGTTACCAATTCAATAGAAATTCTATTAAACTTTTCACTTATATGAAATTTTAATTTATATATTTCATACTAATCTTTATATTGATGATTTATTTAAAAACTTCCCAAAAATTATTTTTATACATTTTTAAAATTAAATTGTAAGATCAAATGACGATGTAGACTGTAGAATATGTCTACAAAGTAGACTTCTAAGAAGGTCTACAAATGTGTAGACTTCTCTCTATTATGTGTAGAGTTGCAAAGGACAGAACCGTAAAATAACTGTCTGTTTTTTTGTTTGGTCACAAGGGTTAAGTAGTAACTTCATAACCTCTTTAGGTTGGTTTTGCATTTGACTCAATAAGGGGTACACCTTTAGGGTTGAAATGAAATTTTAGGTTGGTTTTGGCAAATCCCCCAAATACTTTCTTCTGTATTGGAGATGTTGACAAAATAGGGAAAACATACTTATTAGACTGCCACAGATCACGTCCTCACTTTGATTGATCTTAAGAGATCAAAGATTCTAAACCTTGCTGCATTTTCTGACGAGAATTCATGTAATCCTCTTTGCTCGATTCCCCCTCGCCGAACTATCTCTCTGTGTCTCTACAACTTTGTTCCTGCTCTGACTTCTCTCTAAGACTCTTTCCTTTGGTAGTGTGAGAAATGAGAACCCAATGTCCCTTTTTATAGGATTCTTGGGCTTGCTTACCAAGTCGGACACTTAATGCCAGCTGTCTTATCTTTCTTGGGTAAAGATCACCATCAACGTTCGAATTCTTTTCAACAAAAATTTCTTTATCTAATTTCTGCAGGTCCAACTTTCCTTTCTTATAATCACACAACAATAGCTAGTCGAACTTTCCTTATTGGAAACCTGCATTGTCTAATGGTCAAAATTTCTTTAAATGGCATGTGGTTATGCTCTTTCCTTGCATAGACCCCTCCTGTCACTCATCCCGATCGATAAGTGTTCCAAGTGTTCACCAAACATCTGATACATAGTCAAAATCCAGCTTTTCATCTGAACCTTCATAACTACAAGTGTTGCCACACATTTTTTTTTTTTTTTTTTTTTTTTTTTTTTTTTTTGGCGGCAGCCCATTTAAGTCTAGATCAAGTGGTAGCCATACGAGTCGATCCTCCGGGGAGTGCCTCGTGTGACCTGGTCTGATCTATATGGGAAAAAATATATCCTTTCATCCTTGCTTCCTTGGCTAGTGCGTCTGCTCGAGCATTCCTACTTCGAGGAATATGATACAGTCTCATATCCTCGAAGCCCTCATGTATTCGCTGAAGCATCTCGATTTCCGTTGCGAAAGCTGGCCAATCCTCCGGGTTAGTAAACATGTCTACTAGGTCGGAGCAGTCCGTTTCGATCCGTACCGAGGATATCCTCATATGCTTCACACATGACATAGCCCAGAGTAGACCTTCCATCTCGGCATGCAAAGCTGATCGGTTCCTTTTACATGCCCGTAATCCGAAGCATTCAGACCCCATCTGATCCTTTAGACTCCACCCTAATCCACTAACACTGCCATGGTCGATCCATGAGGCATCGATTTGACAGGTTAGGGTTTGAGGGGGATAAGGGGATTCTGTCGCAACCTCTATCAGGGGTGGACCCTCATAGACCTCCTCGTCTTCCTCTCTCGCATTTGCCTTCCTCCAACATTCAGCCTCTAAAGACGCATGTTGAAGAGTATCCATCGGGGAGACTGCTTTCCCGTTGAAAAGTATGTCGTTCCTTGCCTTCCATATGTACCAACAGATCCATGGGAAGGTGTCGAATTGTGGTCTCCGAGGAGCCACTTCTTTTCTTTTCCAAAAGAGGAAATTTATATTTTGGTATAAGGATGTACTCGGGAAGACACCCGGAATGAACGGATAGTCCGATAAAGCCGAGACCTGCATGGCTGGGGGACACTCAAAAAGAAGGTGGTTAATCGACTCCACTGGGCCAGCACATCTAGGACAACTCCTATCGGTGCCCAGGTGTCTGTAGTTAAGCCTCTCTGCTGTCGCCACACAGCCCCTAATCCCTTGCCACAAAAAATGCTTCATCTTACTTGGAGCCTCCAGTTTCCACACATGACTTAAGAGGCCAGTGATACTTGGTTCTAGGACCAAATCTTGGGTAGGGCACTTCTTATTTGATTGGAGTAGGTCATAGCCGGTTTTGACTGAGTATACTCCTGTTTTTGTTAGGTTCCAAATATACCCATCCGGGTTAGAGGAACAGGAAGGTTTGAGCCCAAGGATTAGGGGAATATCCTCCGGCTGAAAATAATCTCGTAAACGTTGTATATCCCACTCCTTGGTATCATTCCTAATCAGGGCCTGAACCGGGAGTTGGGGAAGTCTATAGACAATATGGTTGGCATGTCTAGGTGGTCGAGCCACTGTATCAGGGATCCAATGGTCGCTCCACACCCTTGTATCACGACCCGACCCAATCCTCTTCCGTAGTCCCGAAAGGAGCAGAGGTTTCGATGCCATGATACTACGCCAACCATATGAGGGCGAGTATGTCTGGTTGTCGTCCAGCGGGGAGGTATGTTTATAGTATCTTCCTTTTAGAACACGCGCTAACAAGGATGTAGGATAATGGATCAAACGCCATAATTGTTTTGCAAGAAGTGCTAAGTTGAAATCATGAAGATCACGAAATCCTAGTCCCCCTAAATCCTTAGGGGTACAGATCTCGTCCCATGAAATCCAATGTAGTCCTTTGCTGTTCTGTTTTGAGCTCCACCAAAAATTTGAGGTCGTAGTTTTTAGTTTATCAGTAATGCCTTGGGGTATCAAATAGCACGACATTGGGTATGTCGGAACAGCTTGGGCCACAGCTTTAATCTGAACTTCTTTTCCCCCTTTGGACAGAAGTCGCGATGACCAATTGTTCACTCGTCCGTTCAGCTTGTCTTGTACATATGAGAAAACTTTTGTTTTCGAGCCACAGATCAGTTCGGGCAGGCCAAGGTACATTCCCATGCCTCCTTCATTCGAGAAACCTAGGACCTCTTTTATTTCTTGTTTTCGGGAATGGTCCACACGGTTCCCAAAAAACATAGAAGATTTCGCCGCATTTAGTCTTTGGCCTGATGCTTGCCCATAGATGTTAATAATGTCCATGATTTCCTTGCATTGGCTAACTTCTGCCTTGCAGAAAAAAAGACTGTCGTCCGCGAAGAGGAGATGAGAGGTCCTTGGGCTTGCCTGGGCCACTCGGAGTCCTATAATTTTCTTCTCCGCTTCTGCTCCATTTAGGAGCGATACCAAGGCTTCGGTGCACAGGATGAATAAAAAGGGGGATAAAGGGTCTCCTTGTCTCAGGCCCCTCCTCGGTAGGATCCGCCCTCTCGGTTGTCCGTTGACTAGGACTTGATATGAGACCGACGTGACACACCACATAATGAGGTCAACCAGTCGTGCATCAAAGCCCATCTTTAGCATCAAAGTCGTCAGGAAACTCCATTCCACTCTATCATAGGCTTTACTCATGTCTGTCTTTATGCCCATAAAGTCTACCCTGCACCGATTATTTGTTCTCAAAGCATGGAAATTCTCTTGTGCTATCAGAACATTGTCCGTGATCAAACGTTTTGCCACAAAGGCGGATTGTGTCTCTGAGATCAGTCGTGGCATCAGCCTCTTAAGTCTCTTGCATAAAAGTTTAGATATAATCTTATAGCTAACATTGCAGAGACTAATCGGGGTTTCTTCTTCTTAGGAATGAGGCAGATATTCGTCTGGTTCAGGAGCGGGTCAAAACTCCCAGTCGCAAAGAAATCTTGTACAAGTTTGATAATATCCTGCCTCATCTCCATCCAGAACTTCTGGAAAAGCTTACTAGTCATACCATCCGGTCCAGGAGCTTTGTCTGGATTTATATCGAAAAGAGCTTTTTTAATTTCATGTTCCGACGGTTTCTCTAAGAGTAACCTATTGTCGGTCTGAGACACTTTTTCTGAGATGAAACGTAGGGAGGTATCAACCTCCGTCGGCGAGGAAGTAGAGAAGAGATCTCGAAAGTAATGAATAGCTACATTCTCCACTTCGATTTCACTCTCTACTAACCGCCCAAACTTATCCTTAATGCTTATGATACGGTTCTGAGTTCTGCGTTGCTTTGTTGTGGCATGGTGGAATTTTGTATTTCTGTCCCCGTGTTTATGCCATTGATCCCGACTTTTTTGTTCCCAAAAAGTATTTTCTTCTTTGAAAGCCAATATCAACTTCCTCCTTAGGTCTTCCAATTCCTCTGTCGTGGCATTATCATCATCTTGAGCGAGGTCAATCTTGTGTTTTAATTCTTCTATCAAAACAGCTGAGTTGGTCGGGTTGTTCTTCTTCCAGGTACTAATCGTATGTCGGCATGAGGTAACTTTTTGGTGAAAATTCCGGACTGGAGGTTCATCCAAAAGTCCCCATCCCGAAATCACCGCTTCCTTGAAACCAGGTTTTCCTATCCACCTCTTATCGAATCTGAAATTCTTCCTTGTTCTTCTGGTAGTGGATTGAATTCTTGTGAGAACTGGTCTATGGTCCGACCCCCATAATTTCAGATATTCAACGATGCTGTGGTTAAAGAGGGCATGCCAATCCGCATTTGCCACAGCTCTGTCTAGTTTGCATTTAACTTTTCCATTTTTTCTTCGACCCACCCAAGAAAAAGAGTTTCCCTTGTATGGGAAGTCTAGCATTCCACAGTTTTCTAACATGATTCGGAAAGGGAGGAAAGAACTTTCTGAGCGACGTCTTCCTCCCCCTCTTCTCATGATTCCCTGTGAGCTCATTAAAATCACCAATCATGAACCATGCCCCACTCCGAGTAGTGCTCATGCGTGATAGTCTTTCCCAAACCAAATCACGATATCTGGTATCGGGTCACCATATACAAATGTCATAAAAATATTATGTCCTTCAAGTTTTGTTTTAATATCGATCATATGTTCGTCCGCATATAAAATACAAACCGAAGGATCATCCATATAAAACAAAGCTAGACCTCCGCTCCGACCAACCGGGTCCACGGTACAAACATAGTCATAACCAAAAGAAACTTGCACATCTTGCAAAAAATCCCGATTGTTTTTGGTCTCCGAAAGAAATAAAAACTTAGGTAGAAAACAGTAATACAATTCATTGAGATGTTCCTTCGTCAAGCCGGCTCCCGCCCCTTGACAATTCCACGCAATTGTGTTCATCTTGGAATTTTTGGTGGCTTATTATTACCCACCTTTGCTGATTTGTTGTGACTTTTTAAGCTCCCATGAGTTGATTTTCCTGGAGCAGGAAGAGAGGCCCGGCCCAAGGAGACCTCAGGACCCAAGTTTGGCCCATCAAAACCTTTTGAAACAGCTGATGCCTTTGGGGAGGCCCGGCCCAATATCAGGTTCCTTTTTTTTAAGGACAGGCCCGCAGCAATTTGCCCAGGGGAAAACTTCTTCTTCGTCAAAGTCGATGATCCACTCTTTGCCGGCGGTGTACAGATACGGCGACCAAGCTCCTCCTGGTTTTCCAACTCCGACCCTCCCACAGCTTTTTCAATTGCACTTTCCGGGCTTCCCTTCCACCAACTCGGCGTCTTAGGGCGCTTCCCAGCCATTGACTTACCTTGTTCCGTAACAAGAACATCCTCTTCACCGGCCTCAAGCTCCTCCTCCAGCAGGAGATCGTCCTCTTCCATCAAGTCCTCCTCATTGAAACCCTCTTCCATGAGTTCCTCATCAATGAAATCTTCATCTTCATCTCCTCCTTTTTTTTCCTCATCTATCTCCCAATCCTCCTCCTCCAAGATTTTTTCAGCTTCAGGGTCATCTACCACCGTGAATTGATCCTTCGATGCTTTGTCTGTAGGTAAGCGAGTATTCTGAGTCATTGACTGCTCCTCTTCTAGCGTTTGGTCGTACCAACTTTTAGTGGTTGGTTTTGTAGAAATCGGGAGAGCCCCAGACGTGACATCTCGTGAGGCTGGGTTGATTTCAACATCAAACTTTAAACTTTTCTTAGCCGAACTACCAGCATCAGATGAGTCTTCCATATCTGAGAGTTTCCCTTTTAGTTTTGGTTCCTTTGAAGAGCTTTTTTGTGGCCTTTCTCGTAGGTGTTCAGGGGATGCCGAGGTGTATCTAGCTTCTGTGATAGGCTCATTAGTCGCAGCCTGCGTGGAGGTTGGGCGAGGGGGTTTATAAAGCCCGTCCATAGCAGGAGCATTTAAAGGCGGAATCTGGTTACTTCCCGAGTTAAGACCAGTCTCTCCTCTTGAACGGCTCAGGTCAGAGTTGTTTCCCGAGTGTGGTTTCTTATCCTTTTCCTTTTCTCTGTGTTTGCTGGAGTTGTAGGAATCCTCATAACGACGCTTATTATACGCACCATAATCTTGAGAATTTTTACCATAAGAGGTATTGCGGTTGACATGATCTCTTCCTCTAGGATAGTGTTCAGGATTAGGCTCAATGTGGTGTCCATCACGAGGTTTAGGACGTGGGTTCATGCGCTTCCACACACTATCCGTAGTTTCCCTGTGAGGATCATCCACTGTCTGCCTTTCCTGCGCAAAACCAGCCCTCTCCTCCGTACGGGTAGGTCTTCTTGGTAGATCATCCTTTCTAGTAGGGTCTTTTTTTGCAACATTTTCTTGGTTTCTATCAACTTCTCTTGATTTTTTAAAAGTTCTTTTTTGATCTTCAGAGAGCTCCGGGCATGTGTCTGCTTCGTGTGAAATGTGTCGACAGTTTAGACACCAGCGGTGGAGATTAAGGTACTCCAATTTCACAGGAACAATCTCTCCCGACGGCAGCTGTGCTCTCAAAGCAAACTTCAGGGGCAAATCCACATTAATTTGGACCTGGAACTTAGCTGTCTTAGCTTCAATGAGGCCTACAGAACCTAGTCTATCTCCTAAGGCTCGGAAGATAGGTTCAAGCCAGAAATGAGTGGGAATACCGATTGCGCAAATCCCGAAAGTCATGGTGTTCGGGAAGGAATCTCCAATATGTGGAGCCCATCTTTCCAGTGAGAAAGACCACTTGTTGAAGTGACAGGGTCTCTTGTTTAAGACCTTCAGCAAGTCGGCTTCAGAATCAAAGTCGAACTGAAACCGATGATTACCCAAATCCAGGCCACGTACTCTGCCCTCCACATCCCATATGTTATGGCGTGGAAGAAGGGAGATAAGAGCTTCGACATTTCTCCTATCACGATTAAAAAGTCTACCAACAAGGCTGAGCTTGAACTGAGCAATAAGTTCAGAGTTGTCAACATTTGGTAAGATGACTAGATCTTCGTCATCATCTTCTTGGTACTTACTTAGGCACTGAGATTGGTTGTTGTTTGTTATCGACATTACTAAGCAGGGGATAACACTGATACAGGTACTAAAGGGGTTCGAGATCTGTAGATGGAGCTTAAACCTTGTTACACGAAAAACCACCTTCCTTTGTAGGAGCTGGGACCTAACAAAGGCAGAGAAAGCAGTCTCAAAATAGGAGTTTGGAACACAGTCTTTTAACAGAGACCAAAACACCGGTAGAGGGTGTAGGACATCTGTGAAAACACAGTCTTTTGAGTTGCAGGAGAGATCCATGGTAGTATGACGGTGGTTTATTATAGGTCTGTTGGGAGTGAGAGAGCTTAGTTACGCCGTAGCAGAGACCTTAGGAGGGAAAAGTAACCGGGTAGTCACCCACAGGGGAAGGTTTGCAACATCGGAGATGAGCATCCCTGCATAGCTCCGGCAAGGACAATAAAGAAACCTCTGGGTAAAAAATAAAAGAGGTAAGAATTTGAAAAAAACTTTAGATTTGCAGACTTTTCGTGCACTGAAAGGGAAAGGAACAGTGGGTAAAGAGATGTTGGGGTGGGAAGTCAGCGGGTAAAGATTGACATCGTAAGATGTGCCTGGGAGAGAAATTTAGAGAGAGCGTAAGTTTGTAATAATAATGACGATAAGTGTTGCCACACATACATAAATGAAATTCTTGCAGAATCAAAGCTCCTATGATTCATTTCCTTTGAAATTAAAAAAACTTTGGGAGATGGTCATTACTCCATGCCTAAGAAACCTGTAAAAGAAGCAATAAAGTGTTAATAAAAATCAAGATCGATTTGATGAGAGAATAAACCAAAGAAAATTCTTCTACAAATGGTATGATAACTAGGTTGAAGAGGATTTGGATAATGTAAGGTGACTTGATGGTTCAGGATACATAAAAAATATTCTTAGTAGGAAGGAGATTGAAAAATAACAACATTTAAAGAAGATAAACGATCTTCATCGTGATCTAAGCCTAGATCCAGAACTCACGGAATATCTTTGTCATTGCTATCTAATATTGATAAGTTGTATCACAAAACTGATCATAGTAACAGTATGTTGTTGTGGTGTTGTCTTTTGTTATCTGCAAGTACCCAAAAGAGAGTTAACTCACATCAATACGATGGATCCTACACAAGGAAAGTTGAGATAGATCGATTCAAGAGAAATTATATTTTTTCTAAGAAAATAGAAGATCTTTCAAATATAAGCCCTACAAGAAAAATATGGTTAATAGTTACTGTAATCGTCTTAAACCCATTGTTAATCGTATATCACAATTAATTGATAACAAATAAAAAAAATTCATTAATCGTGCGTTATAACTGAGAAATTTTTGTAAATGATACAATGTCCAAAATACTATGTAACTTAGTCGCAACACAGTTAACCATAAAGTAAAAATACATCTAGGAGAAAATAAAATTTGTTAAAAAGACATAAATGAATGTTATTAAGTCATCTTTAAGTTTCCTAGTAAATATGTATATGTTTTTAATTAATGACAAATTAACTTCAAACATTGATGTTATTTTCTTGTTAGGTTTATGATGAATTTTCATCGACCTTTGATGTAATTTTGTCATTACATTTACAAAGAATTGACAATAAAGGTTGATGTAAATTCGTCGTTCTGTTTACGACGAATAAACAATGTAGTTCGATGTTAATGCATCGTAAGCGTAACAAAAATTAACATCATAACTTAGTTTGACAAAATAAATTAGAAAATAAATTTTAAATTAAAGTTTTATTATAAAATAGAAAAAAATTAAAATAAGCTAATTAAAATTTGAGGTTGATATTAGCGAAGAAGAGTTCCAAACTGATGGCATTGGTTCTTCGGTCAAATTCAGCCTACTCCTTTGCGGTACATTGGGGTTGATGGTGAATCATGAGGTTTTGGCGCCTAATCTCTAAGGCTTGACTTGTATCAAGTTTCCATAGGTGATGATATCTAACAAGCTCTCAATAGTTTTCAAATGAGCCCTCCTTGATTGTTTCTGCTCACGCAAAGACTCAATAACATTACTAACAGCCATCAATTCAGTGCGATGCTGAGATGAATCCTCACATGTTTGGGAATATGACAATATTTCCTTCGGCACATCATTCACCGGGCCCACTCCAATGATCCGTTCCTCTTTGTGGATAATTTAAAAAGAAACATAGAAATAAAAATTAGATAAAAGAATAAGTAGAAGATGTAACATTGAAAAAATTACCACCTCAAAATGATTGTCCAACTAGTGTGGAGACAACTAGATATGTATACAATCCTGGGACCATGGCATCAGTTGGATCGGGTTCTTTTTGATCCTATCAGCAACTTCGTTGTGGATCCTTTCAGATCTAGAATCCACTAGAGCCAATTGCTAACTGTCTTCACGTATGCTTATTTTTCGCTGGAATATTTAAGGGTATCTAATTTGGTTTAAAATAACTTTTATATCATATAAATGGCTCATGGAAAGAAGTCAATTTGGTTTTAGAGCAATAATTGTTCATCATTTAAGAGAGAGATGGAGTTAGTAGTTTTTAACTGGAGTTAGGAATAAAGAGTAGTCTTTCGTCATTGCTTGTCATATTCGGAAATTATTTTTGGGTTACTGAATGTATGATTGCATATTGATAATAATAGTAATTTTCCTAATTCACTATTTGTAAATAGTGAAAATTGTATTTGAACCACTGGAGTTGTCTGCTTTCTCAATTCATCTAGATAAGTTTTAGAAATATAAGAAATTTGTAACATCTCAATTTCTGATATATGTAGAAAAATTTAAGAGAATTGATTTGGCTACTTGTGTCACCAAAGTGTACTTACATTTTTGTTTGCACATCAAATTTAGAACTCCAAAGTTAAGCATGCTTTAGATGGAGTAGTGAAATGTAAGGTGACCTATCAGAAAATGATTCATGATACCATGTGAGTGAGACTAAAACACGGGAAAATATATGTTGTGATTGCAGGGTTAGTAAACAAGGCTTTTGAGCCTCCAAAAAATTAATGTACAGCTCATCGCAAGGAATGAACCCATGGGCCGAGTGAGTGGACATGGGAGGCCCAATAGCTATTGGCAATAGGGGCTTTATAAGTGGTATCAAAACTAGTTAACTATCTTGGTTCTGACCCGAGAGACGTCCTGAGACTTGTCGTGGTGTGTAACGAGGGCGTTATGCTCTATGAGTGTGAGGAGTTGTAACATCTCAATTTCTTGTATATGTGGAAAGGATTAATAAAATTGATTTGTCTACTTATATCACCAAATGTGCCCTTACCTTTTCCGTCACATATCCGTTTAAAATAAGCATGCTTGAGCTGGAATAGTGGAATGATGGGTGACTTATCGAAAAGTGATTCGCGATACCGTGTGAATGAGACCATAGCAAATATCATATAGTGATTGCATGGTCATTGGACAAGAATATTTAGTGTCGTTGTAGACTTCTATTTAAAAGATATGTCATAGATTTTGAAAAACAATTCATTTAAGTGTCGCTTTGGTTTTCTAATACATATGTTTGAAAGTTTTACCATTTTTACCTTCAATTTTTAACTAACTAATTAACAAAATCAAATAAAACATTGTATTAGTTAGAGATATAGTAAAATAATTAACAATTATTTAAAAATGTGTGAAGAAATCTTAGACGACATATAAAATAAAACAGAGGAATACATTATTATCTCTTTGATTCCATTCCAAGTGCAATTAATACAAAAAGAAAAGAAAAAAAAACAGATAAATTAACTCGCACATGATACTTGTATTCAACACATATATTAATTCATGTAGATTCATTAAAACTGGTATGGTTATCTAAATCGTTATAGATTTTTATAGTATTCAAAAGATGATTTTGGTAGTAAAATTAAATTCAACACACTTTTAATAATAACTAATATTTTTTATTACAATATAAGAGAATAAAATACTTGGTTAGTTCTGCAAAAATGATATCTTCGTAAGTTTAAAATAGATATAAGAAATGATGGTTACAATCCTTAATGCTGATAATAAAACTGAAGACAACTCTTTAAACTTGGATTTATTTAAAACAAATAAACAACAATAGGATCTGATCTGATGAAAGCCTTTAAGTAAAAAAAAAAAACAATGGGATCTGATGCAACACTTTAAACGAGAGATGATCACTCGTGCGGTTTTAATTTTAAATAAAACCTAATAAACTAGAGTAATTATTTATATTTTATCAAAGTTGTATATGCATACATTTTTAAAATTAATAATTATTATATAGTTAGGATAGTTTTGAAAATCATTATTTTATAGTTTATTAAATTTTTTCAAATTTACGTTAGTAACCGAAACATAATTATTATTATTTTATTATATAGTTTTAACATAAATTTATAGAGTTTCTATACAATAGTAAGTACACTAAATATTTTTTGACACAATGCTTGCATGGTTAAAGAACAGTTACATCCAATAAAGTGTTAAAATGTACACCCGGATATCATTTCGGAAATGTACCCTATACTACGTTTTTATTACGCAATATAATACGTATAAATACATGTCAAAACTCTCTACAAGCCACACATATTAATCTCATCTTTGTTCCTCATTTAGTTAGAGTTTCAATTCAACTATGGAACCAAATTTTGATTTGGTGTTCGCTCCTGCGATTCCCACTGATGTTCATGGAGTCAAGATCTTGAGACAACCTTCGGATACCAAGCTTGTTGAACTCGGGGTTGCCTCTTGGCCTATGTTAGTGTTTTCTGTACCCTTCTAAGTTTCTGTTCTCTTATAGCTCATCGTTATCCGTCTTTGTTTCAATGGTGTATAGTTATAGAGCTTGGTTTCTTAATAGTTATATAATCCTTTAACCCTTGAAAATGAATCAGAATTAACAACCAATTGCTTTATTATTCCCACAGAGGTCAAGAGTTGTGTGTTAGTGTTGAGTTTACGGTGCAAATTAATCTATATTCAAAAAGAAAAGGTTCCACTATTCAGAATTACTTTTGCATACGATAGCTTACTTTAACTTTATCTATTATAATATATTATCTTGGTGTATCCGGATATTCAAAGTGGTTTCTGGTAAGAAACCGGTTGGTTTCAGGATTGTTGGGTAGACTGATTTTGGATCCATTTAGAACTTGCAAGTAGGGATGTGCATAAATGCTTAATACTTGGCTTGTATTCGTTATTTGACTTGGTTTTGTTTGAGAAAACAAGTACTTACTCTAATTAAGTCGAGTAACAAGTAAACAGATTTTATTACTCGCAAGTAAAAGTCAAGTATAAAGTTCATTTTAATTTTTAACTACTTAGTTTATTACTTGTTATCTTTTACTTGTTACTTGTCATATATTATTTGTTTTATTAAATACTTAGTATATATTTCATTAATTAATTAAAATTTATGTATTTTATAAGTGGTCACAATTATTTGTTACTTATCTCATGTTCACTACTTGGTTGGTACACGATCCTTAAAGTCAAATACTTGTTTTGACTAAAACGTGTATCAAATAGTCTATATAAACTGCCTTCAAATACAAAAAAATACAAAATAAGAAAATAAAACTAATTATTCAGCGTTGTTGGGTTTATTATTTATTTTTGATAATGAACGAAGATACATTTTCCTAAATTATAGTAAAACAACTCGTTTATATTACAATTTTTATAAGCGATTCAAACATAAGTGATATTTATACAAACACTTTGAAATTTTTTCTTTCTTAATATAATTTATTTCACGAGTGACTAAAAAACAGAAAAAATGAAAAAATGAAAACAATGACATATTATTTATATATAATAAATTTATCTATCTTTAAATTTTAACTAATCATCAAATAATTTATTAATAGTTATCAAGTAATTTGTAAAAAGTTTACAAATAACAAGTAATAAAACAAGGCAAGTAACTTGCAAGTCCATCAATTTTTCGCAAGTACTTGAAACTGAAAGTACTCGTTTTTAATAAACTAAGTACAAATCCAAAATTTGAATACTCGTACAAACCAAGCCTAGTACTAAGTATACCAAAAATACTAAGTACTCGGCTTGTGCCCACCTCTACTTGCAAGTGTTTCACCAGTTTAGTTCCGAGTTGGTTTGGTTTTAATATTCATAACTTCTTATATGTTAAACTTTTTAAATATAGCTAGGTTCAGATATTTATTATCCGGAATAACAAAAATAGATTTTAAAATCCAAATATGTAAACCCTCAAAATATCTTGAAAATTAAAAACTAGATTGCACGGAGCTGTATGTATATATGCTTCCTACTTCAGAATTGGAAGCTTGTGGAAGCTTTCAGAATCTTAATTCCTAAACATTTCTAAAATAACTTAATTAAAAAATGTTAGAAACTTGTGTTTCCATTTTGGAATTGTGCTTCCATTTGAAAAAAAAAAATCAGTATTATAAATAAGTAGAAAATATAAAATTATAACAAAAAGTTACATCATTCTGAATTACTTTTGTGATACGGTAGCTTATTTTTAGTTCTTCAATAACTGAGATTAGAGATGAGAATTATGATATTCAAATCTTTTTCTAGTAAGAATAATTGATTTTGAATGTATTGGGTAGGGGATTTTGGTCCCTTTAAAACCCATAAAGTGTTTTAGTTCGGTTTTGCTTTTTCCTCAGTGGGTTCAATTTTCGGTTCTTGACCGTACGATAGTCCAAATTTTTAATATATGAATCCGTTCAAATATATATTATCCCAAATTCGCAAAATATATTTGAAAATCGAAATGTTTATAAGAAACCAAAAGATCTTCGCAAAACTAAAGAAAATAAATCCTATATCCGAAAGCTCCATAAAAAACATATTCAAAGTATCAGAATATACTTGTAATACCCACACCCTAACCTAAGATATAACTAATACATCTAGCATTTTTTGTTCACTGAGGTACCCGCTCAGATATTGAGTAATGCCCGGAAATGAACCAATATATAATGTGTAGGACACAATAGGGTAAATAGCTTTGAAAAACCCCGCCCAAACCGGATTTTATTGGGTCTGGGTCGAATCCCAATCTAACCTAGATTTTAAACTGAGGTTCATACATCCAAATCATTTGTGGAAGATCCATATATTATTCTCATTTAAAAATTCCACAACAGCTAACTATGAAAAACATTGTAGTGGGAAGACACCAACGACAGCTTAATATCTTGATGTACGAATTTGTTGGCATTCACAATACTTTAACAAAAATAATGAAACCACCAAGAATATGGTTACGCCTGAGATAAATTCAATTTTGTCATGCTTTATTAAAACAATGTCTTCTCTGGTGGCTCCTAAGCCTATGTGTAGAATGCTATATCAGTTAGGAGGGTGGGGGGGGGGCGGCTGATTAAGTGATATCTGAAGCCATGTACATGGATAAATGACTAACTTTCAAGATCAAATATTAGCAGATGGGAAAGCATTCCACGTAAATTTCCGTGGAAGTTTAAGAAGACAGAGACGATGTACTTCTTGGAAGGGAAGGTGAAAGTGACTATAGTCGAGCAGCACAAAGAAGAAGTAGCCTTAGAGTTAATCGCAGGAGATTTGGTTGTGATTCCTAAAGGCATGACAGTTATTGTGGATGTAACTGAAGCTGTGAAGAAACATTATTATAGAGATTTAGAGATTGTGAAATCACCTTCAAAATCATAGTATAAAGGATTTGAAATCATGTTTTTTCCATTTACTTCGTAACTAAGACTTATAAGACCTATATAAGTATGTTTGGATCGATTATTTTTTTGTATACATATGTTCCATAAAGTTAAACATTGAGTAAGAGATTTGTTGCTATGGTTCTCACCTTTATTGGTCATTTCAATTGTCATCACTTTATGAAATTTTTTTTTTTTTAATTGAATGTTAAATTTACTTCAAAAGAAAAAAGACTTTGTTACAATCATGTGTATCTTTTCCTAAAAAATCAAAACAAGAATTTGAAGAAAAAATCTATCTTCAGCTTCTCAACTCTACCTCCGCATCATAGAAACAGCCAACTCCAAAACATACCCAGCCCTCATTCCTACTAGGTATCCAGCTCTCACTTCTACTGGACTCCACCTCTTTCTCAAAACTACTTAGCCCTCACTCCTACTGGAATACTATCTTGTGTCAAAACAACTCTTCCTTCATCCGTTTTCCTTTCTACATCCTTAGCTCTGTCTGGCTGAGAACCAGAATCTTAAGCCTCCTTCTAGCCCCCTGTCTCTTCTCTGAACAAGAAAAAGCTTATTTCTCATTGTTTTATCAATCAATTTCTCAAGTAGAGCAGGTAGTGAAGCTGTTTCTCCATGCTTTCTTCGATTCCTTTCTCTCCATAAATTATACACAGTTACTTGAAACAGATATCGAATGATAAAGAGATGAAGCTTATCTTGACTTTCATTAGAAATGATCCTCGTAATATCTATCCAGCACTTTTTATATTTATCCATGAGAACTCCCCTTGCCAAAGCAGCCCAAATTTGTTCTGAGAACGGACATTCGAAAAATAGATGACCCATTGATTCCATCGGATCATGACATAACACACAAGATGTGTCAATATTCCAACCCCATTGTCCCATACGGCTTCCTATAGTGAGTCTATCCCGCATAGCGATCCAGACCATGAAGGAAAACGTGGGTGTAGCATGTTTAAACCAGACCGCCTTATACCAACTTTTTACTTGATGTTTCTCACGCAAAACATGCCAAGTTTCTTTAGTTGAGAACTTTTCCTTATACTTATCTTTCCCATTCCACCAAAGAGAGACATATTCCCTATTACTTCTCCTTGCTTCCTTAAACTTCTTAATCTCCAGCTCAACCTTATTGAAGATTGGATATCTATGATTATTTCTTTGATGATTTATACAATCTTCCACTTTAGCATTTGCTCGAATACCTAACTCAATATACCCTCCATTCCCTAACAACTCCCTTAGACATCCCAAAGAAGACCATTTATCATACCAAAATGTTGCTTTCCTGCCACTCTTTACTTCCATCTTATAAAACAGTTTGGTCTTCTCCCGGTATTTTAGAATCTTCCTCCAGATCCAGGACCCCATCTGCGACTCTTCCTTAATAGACCATATCGAACCCCCTTTACCCATTGAACCCAAAGCGAGTTTGTAGATAGAATTCTCCATAAAAGCTTCAGAATACTAACCATATTCATTTCTTTTGGAGATCTTATGCTCAAGCCACCCTCTTGTATTGTTCTACACACTTCCTTCCATGTAACTTTAGTTTTTTTACTTTTCAAATCAACCCCCGACCACAGGAATGCCGAACAGAGCTTCTCAATCTCCTTAATGCATCCGCTTGGCAACCTAAACGCAGCCATCCAAAAGTTGGCTAAACTCATTATCACTGAATTTATCAGCTGAAGCCTTCCTGCATAAGAGAGAAAGCACCATGTCCAAGATCCTATTCTCTTCCTGATCTTCTCAACTAGAGGTAAGAAATCCACCACAGTCATACACTTAGTTAGCAAAGGCAATCCCAAATACCGAACCGGTAGTACCCCTGCTCCAAAAGGGAAATGACTCATAATTTCCTCTTTTTCTGATCTGAAAATCCCGCCATAAATAAGGTTGATTTCTCTAAACTTATTTTCAATCCAGACATTTTATCAAACTATTCAAAAACCTTCATAACTCCTTCTACAGACCTCCGAGTCCCCTCAGTGAAAACCATTAAATCATCAGCAAAGTAGAGATGAGTTAGATTGATGTTCTACATTTCGGGTGAAAACCAATCAGCCCTTTTGCAACAGCTTCATCCAGCAGAAAAGTACATTCATGCAGATGACGAAGAAGTATGGAGACAAAGAACAGCCTTGGCGCAGCCCTCTTCTACTCCGAAAGTATCCAGCAAGCTCCCCATTCACTTGGACAGAGAAATAAGCTGTAGTTACACACAGAGAAATCCATTTGATGAATTTTCCTGGAAGTCCAAGAGCTTTGAGTGTGTTGAGGAGAAAAGGCCATTGAACCGAATCAAAAGCTTTGGAAATGTCTATCATCATAGCACATCTCGGAGAGATATCTTCCTTGTGGTAGTCCTTCACAATTTCAGTTGCAAGCAACACATTCTCCATCAATAACCTATCTTTGATAAACGCAGATTGGTTAAATGAAATACACTTAGGCAGCACACCCTTCAGCCTGTTTGCAATTAGCTTCGAAATAATCTTGTATAAGACATTGCAACACGAAATTGGCCTATAATCCTTTATTACCTTTGCCTCCATCTTCTTTGGAATTAAAGCCAAAATGGTTGAATTAAGTCCTTACGGTAAGAATCCTTTTAGGAAGAAAGATTGAACAGCCACCATAACATCTTCTCCAATAACATGCCAGGCTTCTTGACAGAATTCCACTGTATATCCATCTGGACCAGATGACTTGTTTCTCGGCATTTTAAAAAGGACATCCCTGATTTCCTCCTTTGAAATCTCCTTCTCAAGCTTGCTACAATCCATCTCATCACATTGAAACCCCAATAGCTCCCTCAGCCTCTCTACTATAACACCTTCAAAGTCATCAGGCTGCTTAGTCATAAATTGTGTAAAAAAATTTATCAGCTTCCTCTTTGATATCCTCATCAGTTCTTGCTATAGTACCATCCTCCCGAAGAATTTCCCTAATTCCATTCCTCACTTCCCTTATCTTTATAGCATTGTGATAGTACCTATTGTTTCCATCCCCAACTTCAAGCCAATGAAGCTTTGACCTTTGCTTATAAAACTCTTCCTCCAGATTCGAAAGTCTTTGCCATTTTTCATATGCTCTCCCTCTTCTTCAATAGCAGCTTCTGTAGGTAGTACCAAAGTTGCTTTTTGTTTCTCACATAATTCAATATACGCATCTATGGTCTTCTTCGGTAAATTACCTAGCTTTGCCTTACTCAAGATTCTCAAAGGCTGCTTTAAGATCTTAAGTTGCTTCGTCAATTTGAACATTGCAGTTGTAGAAAGGTGCAATGCTTCATTTTCCTTCCAATGATCCGACAGCAAATGAATGAACTCATTCATTTTTGCAATAGAGTTAGTGAATTTGAATGGCCTCCTTTTATCTCTTTCCTCCACTTTCAAATGAATTTTACATCTTTGTTGGTCTGAGCATCCTCCCGGTTCAAATACACAATAAGCTCGAGAAGAATGAAGCCACTTCTCATTAACCAACACCCTATCTAGCTTCTTACAAATTAACCCCTCTTTTCTCTTATTGCACCACGTGAATTTTGGTCCTTGGTATCCCATATCAGTCAGACCACAATACTGAGACACCTCCTAGAAATCTCTCATACCCTGTGAAATTTTCGGAGATACTTCAAACTCATAATGCTCCTCTCCCTCCAGAATCTCATTAAAATCACCCATTAGAATCCGTTTCTTATCCTTGAAATGGTTTTTAATGTCTTCCCAGAGCTGATTTCTTTCTTCCACACCATTAGCCGCATAAACAAAAGAACAAAAGAATTCTTCCACTTCACCTTTCATCAAAACCGAGCAGGTAATAATCTGACTACTTTTGTAGATTAGAGTCATCCTTACATCCTGCTTCCAAACCACCCAAATCCTTCCCAACTTATTAAATTCATAATTTGTAATACTATCCCATCCTTCAAACGTTTCTTTAATAATTCTTCTTGCTTTAATCTCCTTCACCCTTGTTTCAATCACACATCCAAACTCCATACTATTACTTCTGACCCAGTTACGAACAACCTTTTGCTTAATATCTTTATTGAAGCCCCTTATATTCCAGAAGAATGCAGTCATAGTTGGTTTTTCCGCGAACCCCTTGCCATAACTCCAGTTTCATTTTTATTTGAACCCTCCGATAGAACTCGATGATATGTTTTTGAAAGCCTAGGTAGTATCTGTCTCACTTCTACTACCTTAGATTTCTCAGTTTGAACTTCCTTCGTATCTATTACCTCCTTTTGATTTCCTTTATTTGAACTCTTCTTCTCTATATTTTCCTCTACCTGCTCCTCCTCTTCATCTTTGCTATCCTCCATATTACTTAGAGCAGCAAATCTCGAAGGAGTTACAATAGGTACCATATTATAATTTCTTTGAGTCAACTGTCTTGGACTTCTACTAGCCTTCTCCAGTGAAACCCTCTTCCATTCCTCAGATTGTTCGTCCCCATGCTCTTTTAAATCACTAGAACTACCTTTCTCATATACTGAGCTCTCTCCTAACTCATCTTCCTTACACTTTCCAACCTCCAAATTTTCTTTATCAAGCTTTCTAGTATCCAACTCTTCTGAAGAATCACTTTCTTTTTCCCCACTGTTCCCCATATTCCTCCCTTCTTTCAAGTCTTGTTTTCCTTCTTGAACTTTCAACTTCAATTGTTTCTTTGTTTCCTTCCCATCCTCCTCTTTCTTTTTACCTTGAGTACATATCTCTAAGTGACCCCAGTGATCACATGTACTACACTTTGTAGGTAACCATCGATATGTGAAATCCACCAACACTTCTTCCCCTTTAATCTTGAAATTGATCTTCCTTGGCAGTTGCTTTGAAAGATCAGCTTTCACGCACACTTTTGCAACCTCAAAACTCGTACAAGCTATCGTCTCCGGGTGTAGCCTATCGGGAATACCAGCTGCACTTGATATAAAACTCAAACCCTCCCAAGAAAACATGCTCATTGGGACCTTCGTTAAGTGTACCCACAATGGTGTTAACTTCTTCTTCGCATCATCCTCCAGTAGCGACCACCGAGAAACAACCATCGGAATCCCCGCAATGTTCCATACACCACGTCTTATTATCTTTTCCTTAATCACCTCATTTGGAATTCTTATTCTCATCGTCACTGAATCCATTTCATACACATCAATCTGTTGCGACTTTTCCCCAAACTTCCAAATCTTGTTCAATATCATATGTACCTTCGCCACGTCTGGAGCCGTTTCCAAGAATCTCGCAATCACAAAATCTCCCCATTGCGGATTAGCCTCCTTAATGATCTCAGCCGGAACCCTCACCGATTGCTTCCCTTCTGTAGTTGAACTTTCCAGATCGTACTTTTTTTAAACTTGTTTCTGCCTTGCTGCCGTCACCCAAGATTGTTGCATCGCCGGAGGAGAATACCGAGTCAGTTGATCTCCTTGAACCTCCGTCGATTCCATCCCAGCTGCCAAAATCATCTGCCGAGATTGATAACTGTAAATCGCCTTCGTAATCACACTTTTTCTCTCTGAGTAAAACGGTGCGTTTTTAAAATTTAATATCGAGAGCCCACTTTATGAATATTTTAAGCAAACTACCATCATAATTAAGTGATATCTTAAGCCATGTACATGTATAAATGACTAACTGGCAATATCAAATATTAGCAGATGAGAAAGCATTCCACGCAAATTTCCATGGACGTTTAATGATTGAACCCTAATTTTTCAAAAGTTTTGGGGCAAACTCGAGGACTTTTCCTCACCAAAAAAAAAGTTATGGAGCAAAACTATAATTTGTCAAAAGAGCAGGGACAAATGCTGCAACATTCTGAAGACCTGGTTCTCTCCACCGGAAAGGATGAAGCGATCGATGGCTGAAGCGATCGATAGTTTGAGCGATCGGTTAGATTCGACGAGGACAAAGCTTTCCTCCTTCCCATGAGCGTGGAACACATGAGAAACTGGAGTGATCGATGTGGTATGCTCGGTCCAGCGTTGATGCTCCTCGATCCGTGAAGCCCCAATCGACCGAGGGGTCAAAACGCAACAGCTCGATCCATCACTCTCGGCTTAACCCTGGCGGAGAAGACGCCTGGGTCCGATGGAGACAAAACGACTGCTTCTAGCTTGTCTGGTTTCTCGATGTGGTGTGCTCGGATACATAGACGAGGAAACGCTAGTTGCGATGACAGACATGGCGGAGAAGACGCGGTGGCTCCAGCGAGAAAGAAACTCAAGCTTGGCGCTCGTTCTTCCAGAAGAAGTAGACACGGTGGCTCCATTCCAGTCCGAGCTCGAGACACAGGCGGGACGAGGAAGAAGATAAAACGCAATCGCATATTGAAACGCCAAACTCGATTTTCCAAAACGCACTTTCTCGAAACGCAGTTGCAGGAAAATAGCGTTTAATGATTGAACCCTAATTTTTCAGAGGACCCTGATCTCTGCGAGAGCCTACGACAAGTGACCAAATCAATACGGAAAATATGAAAAAGATTACAAAACGAATTGATAAAGAAATTCGATCTTATTTCGAATTCGCGTAAGGGCGTTACGATCATTATAAGATATTATAATGGCTTTGACCACAGAGGTCATCAGCGAGTTACCTAGTTTTAGCAGCATAAAACTCTAAACCTAGTTGAGTCGCAGCTCGATAACAAAAGACGAAAAAGATAAGAAAAAAAGTTTTGATTGATTTCGAACTGAACCAATGAAATGCTGCCTACGTACCCCTTTCGAGAATAAAGCCGAACGTAGTTCAATTGGTAGAGCTGGACAAGAAATCGAACTGTCTAGGCTAGTTCGTCTAGTAATTGAGTGCCAATCATAGAAACCAAACTTGTCGAAAATAAAACCTAAGTTTCTAAGTGATGAGAGTTCTGAGCAGTAAAAAAGATCCTCTTCTCCTCAAGCCTCAGCATTCTTTATATATGTCTCCTTAGGTCAGTTTGGGCTTTCTTTTTCCGCTTCTAGGCTGAATCTCTCTTTCAGAGAAATATTCCATTTTTCTCGATCTTAATAGTTATCTATTGAAAAACTTTCATTTATCTTCTAGACTTGACATTTATCCATTCCTACAAATAAGGGACAAACCGTCATCATATCCTTGCGCTGGATTTCGTCTAAAATCGTAAGTGGGCTTTTATCGCGTTTTAGGACCTTTCGGGCCGTTTTGCAATTTTAGCCATTTTTACAATTTTCATAGAAAAAGTTCCGTGAAACGATGCCGTTTTTATAAAATAGCTTGAGTTAATCATAAATTTAAGGCAACCTTTAGTGTTTCGTTAACTGTTTCCGTTTTATACAATTAACTCAAACTTATACGAAAAAACAAGTCTTCGCGGTTTTTATCATAAGTTTCCAATGATAACTCCGATCGAGACGAAATGAGAAGCGATGCGAGCATGGTTTGAAGTATGATTGAGTCAGCACACACACGGATGGACCGGACAGTGCTGTCCAACTCGCATGGTAGCGAGCCAGATGTTCCGTCCAACTCGCCACCGGGTGAGCTGGACGGCATGTCCCGTTCGCCCGGTGGCAAGCTAGACATTGCGTCCAACTCACCACCGGGAGAGCTGGACGGCGTGTCCGCTCGCCTGGTGGCAAGCTGGACGTTGCATCCAAATCGCCACCGGGCGAGCTGGACAGCGTGTCCCGCTCGCTCGGTGGCGAGCTTGACGTTGCATCCAACTCACCACCGGACGAGCTTGACGGAGTGTCCCACTCGCCTGGTGGTGAGTTGGACGTTGCGTCCAGCTCGCCACTGGAAGAGCTGAACAGTGTGTCCAGCTCGCTTGGTGGCGAGTTGGACGGTGTGTCTGATTCGCTTACCGTGTGAGCTGGATGTTGCGTTTCCGATTGTTTGGAGTTTTTTTGTCTTATAGCTAAGAATCCTTCTCGATACGTATTCTTTGAGTCGGAAGTACTTTTATAGGGTTGGATGATCCTTCTAACGCGTAGTTCCTCTCTTTTAAAATCGTATGAGGTCTTTCTAATTGTTTCGTACATGGATACGAGATTTATGTAACTTCGTATTTCCGTAGAAAGACAGTTTTCTAGTATGCTTTTTCTGGGATTTTTAGCCATTGATTCCATCGTGACCGATTTTGACCCCAACAGTTAGCCCCCCCCCCAGCTCGTTAGAACATGAGCTTCTACCGTGAGGTTCTTACGAGTGGTTAGACATTTTTAGGCAAGTTAGGCAAATTAGGCCTAATTTATGGTTTATAAGGTCCGTTGAAAGTGATCTTCCCACTCTTCCTGGGGTGGAAATCGGTAAGATTAGGGCTGCGTCTGGTGAAGGCTGCCTACGTACCCCATTGAAGGGATCAAGCCTTCCGTACTTCGTCCTGGAGTTCAGATTCATACGACATGTTTTCCAGTGAGACCTTTACATTCTAGTTATGTGAAGAGACTATCGAGCATGTTGATATTGATTACATTTTGTATTGGACCTTTGTCGGCCTTGAGAGTATCCTCGTATGCTTTTTGTTTTGGCTAAGTGTAGCCGTTATATTTTTCAGACTGGCCGTGTGTGGCTCTGAGTCCATGCCGCTTTGCGGTTTGTTATGAATGGATAATTAGTTTGAGTTTTTAAGAGAA
The DNA here is from genome assembly GCA_932364175.1 of Eruca vesicaria subsp. sativa. NCBI lineage: Eukaryota > Viridiplantae > Streptophyta > Magnoliopsida > Brassicales > Brassicaceae > Eruca > Eruca vesicaria. Next base: position 270,499 of record CAKOAT010058155.1, on the reverse strand, counting down.
AGTTTTTATTCGTATGAATGTAGAGGGAAGAATATGAGTTGTCATCTCATAGTCTAACTCTTTTTTGTAGATTGCCCTATTCGTTTGCTCGTTTTAGGATGTTTAGAATCTCGTGAGCGAAGAGACATGCCTTTAGGATCTCATTTCATGACTTGAGACAGTAGAGACAAGTGTGCTGGGTTTAGAGTAAGACCTAGGTTTACTTTCAGTTTTAAGGTTTTGCGATGACTAATCGGCTTTCGTTTTGCCTTTTGCGATTTTAACCCGATTCCGTACCGATTTAAAGTCCGCGATAGGTTCTCGGCTTATACGACTTGTCTGGTCGGAATCGAGCACCCCACAGGTGCTGACAAAAAATTTGAATTTCTTTTATAACACTATTACCCTTGTGTCGGGTGTATGAGAGTTATCTCTGCGAGATAACTTAAGTTTGTTTAGGACTGTTGTGAGTTTGTTGTTATCAGCAACAAACTTAGGTGGTGGATATTTCCATAATTTGGATCTTCGCAAAGAACATGTACCTTAAGGAATTTTGTGTGTTTTATAGTCGCAGACAGACTGTTTTATCTTCCAAGAAGGTATTTTTAACAAGGAAGGTATTTTTGTCAAAAAATTGATTTTTCTTTTGTATGCCACATTTCGCATTCGAAACGTTTGCGGGTTTGAAGAAGTTATTCGGTGTAACGAGGGTTTAATCTTAACCCTTCGTTGGAGAAATATTTTGGTTTAGCTGGGAACGTATGTAGTCTAAGCTTTTGTTTTAGTTTGGATTGTTGGTGTCAAAAACCGTAATCTCGAAATCAACGCCTATGATAATTTCTGTTAAAGATAAAATCATTACTCTCCGCGAAAAATAAAAATAGGTTTTATAAAACTAGAGAAGTCGTTTTATAAAACTCGAGAAGTCGTTTTATAAAACTCGAAAAGTCGTTTTATAAAACTCGAGAAATCGTTTAATAAAATTAAAGGAAATTACAAAACAAAGAAAATCCGCAGAAAACTTGGAAATCGTTATCTCGAAACAACAAAACAAATGTCGATTACACGATCGCCAGAGTTAAGCCTAAAACCGCAAAAAACCGCATCTGTTGTAACCGCGAGCTGGTTCGGCCGAACTAGCTTGCCGTACGGCGAGCTGAACCGGTCCGGTTCGGCTCGTCGTACGTCAAGCTGATTATCCCGAGCCTCAATCTCCCACGTCCCCAAAATGTCTCTCGTTTCGTCTCGATTTGCCTATCATTTGAGTTTTACGATAAAAACCGTAAAGTCTTCTTTTGTCGAAAGAACTCAAGGAAATAGTATAAAACGGCAAAGGTTAAACAAAACACCGAACATTGCCTAAACTATACGATTTACTCAAGATTTTTCGTGAGAAATCGTAAAAAACGCGTTTTTAATAAAACTTCGAGTGAATCGTAGAAAATGGTAACGATTAACCGAAACATCGAACATTGCCAAACTTTACGATTAACTCGAGAAAATTATTTAAAAATGGCATCACATCAGGAAACGATCTCGTATAAAGTCGTAAAACGGTTTTGTCGCAAAACGGTTCGGAAAATCCTAAAACACGATAAATGCCTATCTCGTGACTTTAACGAAGTCTAACCCGAAGATACGACGATGTTTTGAAGATTTACTCGCAGAAAGAAGATAAATGTAAAGTTTGAAGATAAATAGAAGATTTCCATGGCAAAAAAGAAAAGATAAAGATAAATGGAAGATTCTCAATAAACTCGAATCTGGACGAAATGGAAGGATTAAACCGCCTAGGAAAGGAGTATATAAGCAAGGGGTAGAGGACAGACGCAGAGGACGAAAATCAGACCTAGAGAGGCGGCTGTTAGCTTAGGCGAATTTATGACTTAGGTGTTTAGACTAGCAAGTCGGATCCTTAGAACGTTTTGGCGTCTAAGTTCCGCGATTCTCTTTGTAACAGTAATCAATCTATTATTCAATAAAAAGCTCTCACGAAAATTATTTATCTATTCTCTGTTCGTCATTGTTCTTATTCATCCATATTATGTTAACTTTGTTCTTTTTAGTGATTTCCGCAGAGATCCAGGACCTCGGGAGAATTAGGGTTTTCCCTAAGTTTCATATTTGAAGGAAAATTGACAGTGTGAATTTTGGTTCCCACATGGATGTGAAGAAGTTTGATTTGTCGTAGAAGGACAAGGACCAGGGAGTCACGTAGATTTTTCCTTGGGGAGAAGCGTTGTCCTTCACAGTGCTTTATGAAGTGTTGGTCTTCCAAAATCTATTTCGTGATTTTTTAAGGATAACTCATATAGCTCTAGGAGCTTTGTTACGAGTTCTTTCTTACATGCCACGTTATATAGGTAAAGCGTTGCAGGCTTAATGTGACTTGTGGGTATATAGATGATCGATTTTTGACAAATTCAATATTTTTGAAGAATTTATCATATGCCTTCCTATTATGGGTACTATGATAATTTTTTGCTTAATCGTCACTTGGCGTTGTTAGACTAATTACGGATTGTTGTTTAGTCGTTAAGAGATCAAGCGGAGCAGTGGTTACTCAAATGTTTTGGCTTGTCGTGATGGCTTGTTCAGCCGTATGGCCAAGGATGTTGTTGGTAAGGAACTAGGCCATGACCCTTTTGTGCTATCAATAAGGTCAATTCGGTTAGAATTTTCCTTAAAGGGGAAGCCATAATCCAGCTCGGTTTCGAAGGAAGGTGCAATTGGATGAGGGCCGAATAGCGTTAGTCGAGATTGATGGGCCAAGTATGCCCATGGTCGTAGAAAACATTTTTCCACTTTAGGTTTAATTTATACGATAACCGTCTCATATAATATTCTTTTATTCGTATGGAAGTTGTTTCCTTTTTATTAGAGGGAGGCAAAGCCTAAGAGGCACGATACAGGACCCGTGCAGAGTCAATTCCAGAATGGTTTCCTGCACGGATGTAACCGAGAGAAATCAAAGGTGGATGCCAGTGAGCCATAGGGCTAAAGAATGAGATCTGACAGATCATGGTGCGAGGAAATAAGTTTAGATTGGTCGTCCATTGTCGGATCATACAGCTTTGTATTGCTATAAGACAAATATTTTTTTTTTTTGTAAAACCTGTTACATTCACTTCCGAAAATTTCTTCGTATGACTTGATCTTTATACCAAGGATATTTTGCGTATGCGACGAGCGACTGGTTTTATGAATTTACTATATATATGCGACATATGGAGATGTCATAGTAAACGATGTTTCCACAGATTTTTGAGAAACGTTTCCGCTTTGGTTTTGATTCTTTGGTGAAAGTTTCTTTGAGTCACTAGTGGAGTTTTACTGAAGGTTATTTCACCGGAATGTAGTTAAGAAACGCTTTTGGAAGTTTCTTGACCGGAATGAATCAGTTAACCAGCAATAAAATCAGTCGACGAGCAGGGAGGATATGTTCCCTTTGTCGTATTTGCTTCTAATTTTGCTCTCGATCTTGCTTTGTCACAAATGTTTATGATGTTTTTTCTATGACTCGCTTGGTTCAGCGGAAAATGGAAGAAATTCTTTTGATTCCTGAAGATTTCTCGTATAATTTTTTGACTTTTATACAAAACTTGTTTCATTAAGTCGGAAAAGTTCTCTATGACTTCGGCAAATCATCGAGTTTCTCACTAAAGTTTGGCAGAGGCTTTCTAAATCCATGATTGCCATTAGAGATTCTGTATAGTCCATGTGGTTTGGATCAGTCCCTAGCGTTTAGACAAATCTTGGATTGTCGTGTACCTTTGGGATGATTTTGACGAGGCATCGCATTGTCTGAATATTTTTCCGCCGATTTCTGCGAAAGTTTACTTTGAAGAAAACATTTTTTTGATGCGAGGAAAAATGTTATTAAAGTATGGGAGTATACGAGTATAGTATACGCACCTAAATAAAACATATGAACTGTTCTTTCGGAGGGTTGGGATGATCGACAATCTGGGTCGATTAAAGACCATGGCGAATTGATGATGACTAGGAGTGATATCACTCAAATGTTTAACCCTAAGGAGTGAATTACTCTCTCAAATAAGAGGTTCAATCGTAGTACTTAGGGATCGAATCCACAGAGAGCAGGAGCACACAATAGACTATAGAAGTCAAAGTTAAGCTAGGTAAACAATTTATAAAACAGTAAATAAAAACAATGTGAACAAAGTAGTTGTTCGATTGGTTGAGTTTGTAAGCAATAAAGAGAAATAGCTAGACCTAGGGATTTATCAATCAAGAGATTCAAAACAACAATTCAAGATGCTAACAGCTTATAGATTCATTCTAGAACTCGATTTTAATAAGTAAGTAATCCATCTATCAATGCAATTACTAATCAGATGTCTAAGTCCTTGTTCCACCTTTCGCATGCGAAGAATAAGTGAGTATCGATCGATGCTATGGCCTGAGCATCGATCGATATTACCAAAAACAAGGATTAACGACCTAATCGATTATGTTCAACTAGATTCCTAGACCAAATTCTCATATGCGCCTAAGTATCTAATCCAGCAGGATTCGGGTTCCGTTAATTGACTACACTTTTGTGTATCTCAATTGTCCTATGATTCTAGGTTCAAGCAATCAGTCACACTATCGTGGTATCCTAATTACTCCAGATCCTAGTATTACAAATCACCCTGATGTAGAGATCTATAGATATTCCAGCAATCCTAATTGATATTTAGTTTGACATTAAGCTCATGAAATCCCTAAACCTAACAAGATGAACTACTCATACATGATAGAAGAAACACAAATCATAGTCTGAATAATAATAGAATAAGAAAATAAAGATAATTCCAATGGAGTTCCAAGAGGACTCTGAAGGAGTTCCCCTCTTCTCTTCTAACTAAGAACAATGAAAACAAAGATGAAAAGAAAGCGTAGATAGCATAGCCGTCAACAATGGCTTGCAAATAACATAAAATAGGGTTTCTGGTCGTGCAAGGGCATTCTGGTAATTTAGGTTTCTTCTGAGCTTCAGTTGGTCATGAAATATACTCGGCCCGCATTCTGGAATTCATATCGATCGATATGAAGTGTCTCCCATCGATCGACACACACATATCTTCTCGACAGCCTTCTCTCGCTAGGCAGACTGACAACTCTTCAGGAAAACGGGCATAAATTCTGATCTAACCGTTGGATTGACCCCAAACCGGTGGCATTGGAAAGCTAACTCAAAGCTCTATCTTGTGTCAAAAGATCAGATAAATCGCACCATGGGAAGGTCGCCATCAATATCTAAACATCTGACGCGTCTGCGCAGTTCTGCACTTAAAGGTTCCAAAAGACACCAAAATCACCATATTTCTCCAGAACGTACCTGAACCTGTAAATACTCTAAATAGACTCTATATTGTAGTAAATATACATAAAAACATATCAATACAATGACTAAAAGTGGGTCAAAATCATGGTATATCAACTCCCCCAAACTTACCCTTTTGCTTGTCCTCAAGCAAAACATACAGGCAGTCTCTCTGAAAGAGGTTTGAAAATAGCAGGGACACAAAAGATTTTAAAAACTCAGTCTTATCTCTCTAGTACTGAAAACCAAATCATAAACATCCTAACCTTAGAAGCACATTATACAATATCCTAGTATAGCAACCAAATTCACCTAGTCAACAACTCAACAAATCATGTCTGACAATCCCCTCTACTAACCTCATTTCTTACATAAATTAAAGTGCAGACTTTACCTTGGGAGTATCGATCAAGGAACACTTGGATTCAACTCAAACAAGTTTCTGAGTAAATAGGCAGTCTTATTCTAGTTTTTTTTCTCCCTATATCTCCCTTCTCTGAATCCCAAATTTTTCTTTTTCTTTTTTTTTATATCAATCCCAATAAACAACTAATGTTCATGTTATTGATTTTTCTATTTTTTGTAGCTCTTTTCTGACAAAGTGTAGGCGAATAGTGGGGTCATGGGTAGTTTACCTCTCCCTCGCTTACACAATGTGTGATCATTCCTTTGAATTAGAATAGTGGGGTCATGGGTAATGTACCTCTCCCTCTGCCTCTCAGGAAATCATCTCAATCTTTTTATTTTTCTCTTTTTGGATGCCAAAGGAAGGAGAGAAGGAAACCAAAAATTTACAGACTTGTACCTTTCAGACTTGCAGGAGGATTCTGATCCCTTATATACCAAGCCCCAAGACAAGCAAATCAAGTCAATATTAGGTTTGGGGTCAGCTTTGGTTCCTTCTAACATTCTCAGCAAGTGCAAACATAGTTGACAGGTTGATCCACTTTAGTATTTCTAGTACTTCTGCAGTCAGTAAATCTAAGACTGGTCTAAAGAGTGGTTAGATGACAAGTAATAAATCGAAATAGATCATAATCCCCGTCTTGACTCAATAAAAACTTTTTGAAAACATTTTAAATAAGACTCATAAAGTAGATAAACGTTAGTAATCCCCCAAGACTTAAATTACACTGTCCCAAATGTAATACAGTCGGTGGTAAGGTGGAAAGTATAAAGCAGAAGTACGAAATTTAACAAGTAATAACGATATACCTGACCGGATTAAGTATCAATCGATGAAAAAGAGTTACCATCGGTCGATGTAAGTGATGTACAGTCGATCGATATCGACATGCTCTAATCGGTCGATATCCAAGGAAATCGTCTACTCGGGTTTTTATTCTAAATATCTAACTCAAACATAATATTAGTAGAACCTCCCCTAGACTTAAATAACACTGTGACCAATGTTATACAGCCTAAGATTGGTGGGACAATAAACCATAAGGAAAATATTTAACAAAGGAAGACTGTATACCTGCTTTGATGTGAGTATCGATCAACACAGTTAAGTGGCGATCAATACTTGTGATGATCTGTCGAGTGACACCTGCCGGTTGTCTGTCGATAGCTGGCGCAGAACTCATCTTCCTTGAATCTTTTTCCTAATACCTTAAATCCTTAGAAAACAAACTAGTAGTAATAAATGAAAATAAAACCATATTGAAAATTACCGAACAGTGGGTTGCCTCCCACTCAGCGCTTATTTTAGTTATTAGCTTGACTTCTGGAGATCTGATTTAGTCCGGGTGAATATGTGAACTTGCTCTAGAACAAGTCTCATTGTCTCTCTTCCTTAGTTTGTTGATATAGTTGGTAAAAGCTCTGGCAGATACTTCTCCTTTATCTCTCAGCTCTGGATCACATAACACTCTAACCTTGGCAAAAGGTTCAGAACTTCCTTTGCAGCGCACTTTATACTCAAGACTTCCCTCTTGACCTTGTGAAGGAACTAGTGATAGGAAATCTGTATTTGCATTCCTTTTCTTTTTCTTCTTCCTACTCCTTGTCCTTCCCCTAGACTTAGACTTTTCAGTCTCGGTCTGTTCTGAAATACAGAGGGTATCGATCGATGCTGAATGCTTCGTGTCGATCGATTCTGAAGGCTGCTTGTCGATCGATGCTGAATGGTGATTGTCGATCGATATTGATTCTGGCTTTGCTGACTCTCGGTTTGAACCATCTTTAGGTGCTGGATCATCAAACATCTCTATGCATGAATATAACTTCTCATCGGTCTTCTTTTCCAAAGGATGATAGAAGACAGTTTCATCAACATTAGTCAGGCACATTTTGTTCTTCTTAAGATCACAAACTGCTCCCACTGTAGCAATGAAGGCTCTTCCAAAGAGAAGCGAATTTTTTGTGCCTAGTTTAATCTCCATAACATGAAAGTCCACTGGAACAGTGCAATCCCCTATCTCCACTTTAACATTCTTGATGATGCCTGCTGAATCAACTCTGGTGTTGTCTGCGAAAGTGAAACTATCTTTAGAAGGTTCCACCTCTAATCCTATTACTTCAGCAGTGTCTATTGCCATGATGCTGACTGCAGATCCAGTATCGCAGAGGGCGGTTGGCAAATCATGGTTATCTATACAGCATGGAATCAGGAACTTCCCTGGATCTTGCTCCTTCTTCAGAGTTCTATTAGGCTTACGACATACCATGTTGAATAGCAGCTCAATGTCCTTATCTGTCTCTCTGCTTTCTCTGAAGAAATTGCCAAGTCTGTACTTATAATATGCATCCTCGAAAGACATATTCTTGGGAACCCTCTTCACCCTTTTGTGAAATCCATCAAATTCCACTTTGTTAATTTCTCTCCTGAGGTGCTTGGGAATATAGGGTTTCCTAGATTTCATTCTCGTCTCAACTGGAATCTCATCTTTCGTTACCTGACTCTCTATGGCAGTTGTGTATCCATCCCCTTGTTGTCGTTTGATACATGGGGTATGTCGTCGATCGACATTCTCAACAAAAGAGGTTTCAGCTAGGGTTGATTTCCCTTGCGATGGTGCTTCTGCAGATTGATGATTCAACTTCTCTCTTGTGTTGAAGAAAACTGGAGTCTGAGATGGGTTTCGAGTTGCCTTCAAGCGGTGTGCATCAAGATCTGGTAAACTAACTTGACATGGCATGGGTGGATGTCGATCAATGATCTGCTTCTTCTGTCGATCGATGTATTGCTTCTCCTGTCGATCGATGTTCCCTTGTTGTTGTCGATCAACGGCAGCTGTTTTAACTCGAAGTATCGTGGGAGGATGTGGGTGTTGAGCGGTAAAGTCGTAGTGGTTTTGAATGCCAACAAACTTATCTGATCCTAAAATTGGTGTCGATTGATGCGTATCAGATTGTATCGATCGACGCTCAGGTGATGATGTCGAGCGATTCTCGGGTTTTGGTGTCGGTCGATGCTCGGGTGTTGGTGTCAGTCGACACCAGTACGAGCTTCCTATAGACATGGAGCATTCGACTTGAAAACCATCTTCTTCCAGCTTCTCCTGCTCAGTATCAACGATGTCATCAACCTGGTGCCTCTCACTGTCCACAGCTTTCTTTTTGACCAAAGCTTCTTGCTTCACAGTTTCTGCAGTATGATAAGCTTGGGTGCGTAGCATCTGAAAATGGCCATCTAAGGTTTCTAACCTTCCATTCCAATCATTGCAGAGAAAATCCAATTTCAGATTCAAACGCTCAGTCATCTCTTGCTGTTCTTTCAAGAGCTTCTCTAGCATAAGTTCCATCTCATCTTCATCCTGGTATGTAGCTTGTTGCACCCATGATACTTCATGTACAGAACCAATCTCAGCCTCAACATTCTTGTCACTATCCTTTGCAGCTGATTTTATCATGTGTATATCCAGATTTTTGACATTGTTGCTAGACACCATGTTCTCAATCAGCCTCTTAGCTTCCTTTATGGTCCTTGTCTGAAAGTTTCCGTCGCTTGCAGTGTCCATCATAACACTATATCTTACATCAACGCCCCTGTAGAACTTCTTTAATAACTGAATTTCCGTAAAACCATGATGTGGACAATCCTTTTGGTATCCCATAAACCTTTCCCAAGAGCTTCTGAAAGCTTCAGTAGGTCCATGTGAGAATGTCCAAATCTTATCTCTTATCTCTTCAGCCCTTGCATCATCGAGGAATTCATTAATGAATTCATTCCTAACATTATTCCATGTAGTGAGAGATCCTGGTCGTAGACACCTCAGCCAACTTTTAGCATCCCCAGAAAGTGAATATGTGAACAACTTGCAAATGATGTACTCTTTCGTTGCTTCATTCTTCTGGATTCCAGACGTATAGTCTTCTAGTGTCTGAATATTGTTCAGGGGATTTTCATGAGGCAGACCGCAATAAGGGTGCTCACTCACATGAAGGCGGTGTTTGGGGTGTACTGGAAATTCTCGGACTTCAATATGTACTCGGATAGCAGACATGTTGGTATATAACTCTCCAGGCCTGATCAACTCTGCCAGCATTCTCTTGCGAGAAACTCTAGCATCCTTAGTGGTAGCAGATGGCTCAAGGATTGCAGTTCCTTCTCCATCTATCTTCTGACCTGCTACATTACACAGATGACCTTCCTGGTCATGCAAGTCTCCATTCTCATCTCGTACAAGTGATATCGTCGCAACCATGTCTCGCTGCTCAGTATCGATCGATCTTTGAGGTGAAGTATCGATCGATGTTAGGTGGGAAATATCGTTCGACAGAAGGGTAGCTTCGGTCGATGTGGGTGGGCGACTATCGGTCGATGAAGACGGTGTCTCAGTCGACTGTGGTTGGCGAGTATCGATCGATATACTGGTGTTGTTATTGATCGATAGGGAACGGTTTTCTTTGCGGATCGAATGCTCCAATCTTGTAGGATCTGAGATGAAAAGTAATTCCTCCTTGCTGCTTCTGGTACTAATAGACATGTATATACCTGGAAGACAAGAAAAAAATTTCAGTAAATAAAACCTAGACTAAACCTATTAATCAAGTCTAATAGCGAATCCTTGCTCCCCGGCAACAGCGCCTAATTTGATATCACTCAAATGTTTAACCCTAAGGAGTGAATTACTCTCTCAAATACGAGGTTTAATCGTAGTACTTAGAGATCGAATCCACAGAGAGCAGGAGCACACAATAGACTATAGAAATCAAAGTTAAGCTTGGTAAACAATTTATAAAACAGTAAATAAAAACAATGTGAACAAAGTAGTTGTTCGATTGGTTGAGTTTGTAAGCAATAAAGAGAAATAGCTAGACCTAGGGATTTATCAATCAAGAGATTCAAAACAACAATTCAAGATGCTAACAGCTTATAGATTCATTCTAGAACTCGATTTTAATAAGTAAGTAATCCATCTATCAATGCAATTACTAATCAGATGTCTAAGTCCTTGTTCCACCTTTCGCATGCGAAGAAGAAGTGAGTATCGATCGATGCTATGGCCTGAGCATCGATCGATATTACCAAAAACAAGGATTAACGACCTAATCGATTATGTTCAACTAGATTCCTAGACCAAATTCTCATATGCGCCTAAGTATCTAATCCAGCAGGATTCGGGTTCCGTTAATTGACTACACTTTTGTGTATCTCAATTGTCCTATGATTCTAGGTTCAAGCAATCAGTCACACTATCGTGGTATCCTAATTACTCCAGATCCTAGTATTACAAATCACCCTGATGTAGAGATCTATAGATATTCCAGCAATCCTAATTGATATTTAGTTTGACATTAAGCTCATGAAATCCCTAAACCTAACAAGATGAACTACTCATACATGATAGAAGAAACACAAATCATAGTCTGAATAATAATAGAATAAGAAAATAAAGATAATTCCAATGGAGTTCCAAGAGGACTCTGAAGGAGTTCCCCTCTTCTCTCCTAACTAAGAACAATGAAAACAAAGATGAAAAGAAAGCGTAGATAGCATAGCCGTCAACAATGGCTTGCAAATAACATAAAATAGGGTTTCTGGTCGTCCAAGGGCATTCTGGTAATTTAGGTTTCTTCTGGGCTTCAGTTGGTCATGAAATATACTCGGCCCGCATTCTGTAATTCATATCGATCGATATGAAGTGTCTCCCATCGATCGACACACACATATCTTCTCGACAGCCTTCTCTCGCTAGGCAGACTGACAACTCTTCAGGAAAACGGGCATAACTTCTGATCTAACCGTTGGATTGACCCCAAACCAGTGGCATTGGACAGCTAACTCAAAGATCTATCGTGTGTCAACAGATCAGATAAATCTCACCATGGGAAGGTCTCCATCCATATCTAAACATCTGACGCGTCTGCGCAGTTCTGCACTTAAAGGCTCCAAAAGACACCAAAATCACCATATTTCTCCAGAAAGTACCTGAACCTGTAAATACTCTACATAGACTCTATATTGTAGTAAATATACATAAAACATATCAATACCATGACTAAAAGTGGGTCAAAATCATGGTATATCAAGGAGCATGTCAGTTTTACGAAAATTTCTAAAAACAAGTCGGTTTTAAGACGACGTTCGTGTCTCCAGTTCCTTCTTTGTTTAGGAAGTGAGATGAGTACGCTCGAATGCATGGGGATCGTTTCTCGGTTGTATTAGAGATTGGATCAGTTTGCGAGTTCTTCTTGATCAGTTAGAGAACAATAGCTCGAGATAGACATAATCGCCTATGACTTAGCTTGCTATACTATCCACCTAAATTCTAAGTTCGCTACGGCAGTTTCCAAGTCGTTTTCATTCCTTTCCTACGAAAAATTAGAAGTCTAATAAAATTTTCAAATCAGACATGCCTTAGTCTCATCGATGAAGTGGGACTGCCTCTTCTTCGTTCTTCCTCTTCTCATGTCTTCTGACTTATTTTCGTATCAATCGTTTTTCGACGAAATACCGACGATAATATTGGAGTGAGGAAGGGATTTCAACATCCGAGTTTATGTTCTTGTTTCTTCGTATTGCTGGTTTTACATTACTGACTAGGCGTGCTTTGTATATTGTTGAAAAATCCATCAGACGTTTATTATTACATGTTTTCGAATCAACCTGGCATAATTTTGTAAAACCAGATTGCGTTTAGAGAGTTCAAATTTCTCATATATTTTAGGCAACTTTGGTGTTAAGTCGACCGTTGCCATTTTAGAGGATCGATTCAAACATATACGATAAAACAAGTCGTTGCAGTTTTTGTCGTAAAGTTCCAATGTTACTCCGATTGGGACGAAATGAATAGAATTTCGATCGAAATTCGAGAGGGAAGCTCGAGGAGTGGTCCAACTTGCCACCAGGCGAGATGGGTGAGCCTGTTCACTAGTCCACTGGGGAGTTCGTGCGGAGAGTCCCGATTCGTCGAGCTTACTTGTTTTCGTCGTAAAATCTCAACGGAAACTCCGATTGAGACGAACGAAAAGAATTTCGTTCGAGATTCGAGAGTGAAGCTCGAGGAGTGGTCCAAATCACCACCAGGGGATTTGGGTGAGCTTGTCTACTCGCCCACTGGCGAGTTAGTGCGGACAGTCCTGATATGTCAATCTGACTTGATTTCGTTGTAAAATCTCAACGGAAACTCCGATTGAGATGAACGAAAAGCTGTGCGATTATTTTTTAGAGTATGATCGGGCTAGGGATCCCGAGAATTATGTCCAACTCGCCACCGGGCGAGTTGGACGTTGTGTCCGATTCGCTTCTGGGTGAGTTGGACATTGCGTTTCGGATTTGCTGTGCTTCCTTGTTCGTATGAGTAAGCTAGGGTTTTCCGCGAGTAACCTAGGGTTTTCCACGAGTAACCTAGGGTTTTCCGTGAGTAACCTAGGGTTTTTACGCAGTTTCTGGGAGAGCAAGTTTTATTATTCCGAAAAGTTTTCAGAAAACACCTTTTGGTCAACCCCTCACACTGTGAGATTTCTCTAGGATGGTTACGGGGTTTGATAGGTTTTATCCTTGCCATTTTTGTTTAGACGGAGATATTGTGAGCTCGTTACGGTGCTCTTTCTGGTGCTCTTTCTGTGGCAAAAAATCGCGACTAGGTTTTCAATTTTATTGAGCACTACAACGTTTGCGTAAGTGTTGGCCATATGAACAGTCATTGCTGCGAGCTTGTTTTTTATACTTCCAGACATCGTTTTGATTAAGCGTTTTGCGGCTATGAGTGAGAGTAATCCGACCCCCCTCCTTCTAGCGCTAAACTGTGGGAACCAAAACTCGCACTGTCGATTTTCCCCAAAACAAAGAAACTTAGGAAAACCCTAATTTTCCAGAGGACCCGGATCTCTGCGAGAGCCAACGACAAGTGACCAAATAAATGTGGAAAATATGAAAAAGATTACAAAACGAATTGATAAAGAAAGTAGATCTTATTTCAAATTCGCGTAAGAGCGTTGCGATCATTACAAGAGATTATAAAGGCTTTGGCCGCAGGGGCCGTTAGCGAATTACCTAGTTCTAGCAACATAAAACCCTAAGCCTAGTTGAGTCGCAGATCGATAACAAAAGACGAAAAAGATAAGAAAAAACGTTTTGATTGATTTCGGACTGAACCTTATGAAAGGCTGCCTGTGTACCCCTTTAGAGGATCAAGCCAAATGTAGTTCAATCGGTGGAGCTGGACAAGATATCAAAATTCCTAGGCTAGTTCGTCTAGTAAGTGAGTGCCAGTCATAGAAACCGAACTTGTCGAGAATAAAACCTAAGTTTCTAAGTGCAGAGAGTTTTGAGTTGTAAAAAAAGGTCCTCTTCTCCTCTGGCCTCAGCATTCTTTATATATTCCCCCTTAGGTCGGTTTGGGCTTTCTTTTTCTGCTTCTGGGCCGAATCTCTCTTTCAGCGAAATATTCCATTTTTCTCGATCTTCATAGTTATCTATTGAACAAATTTCATTTATCTTCTAGACTTGACATTTATCCTTTCCTGAAAATAAGGCACAAACCTTCATCATATCCTTGGGCTGGATTTCGTCTAAAATTGTAAGTGGGCTTTTATCGCGTTTGAGGACCTTTCGGGCCGTTTACGATTTTAGCCATTTTTAAAATTTTCATAGAAAACGTTCCGCGATACGTTGCCGTTTTTATAAAATAGTTTGAGTTAATCATAAATTTAAGGCAACTTTAGTGTTTCGTTAACCGTTTCCGTTTTATACGATTAACTCGAACTTATACGAAAAAAAAGTCTTCACGGTTTTTATCGTAAAGTTCCAATGATAACTCCAATCGAGACAAAACGAGAATCAATGCGAGCATGGTCAAAAGTATGATTGAGCCAAGGACCCTTAGGGATTGTGTCCAGCACGCACATGGATGGACTGGACAGTGTCCAAGACGCCTGGTAGCGAGCCGGACGTTCCGTCCAACTCGCCTGGTAGCGAGCCGGACGTTTTGTCTAACTCGCCACCGGGCGAGTTGGAGAGTATGCTCAGCTCGCCGGGTGGCGAGTTGGATGTCCCGCTGGCCCTGTGGCGATCTGGATGGCATGTTTCGCTCGCCCGGTGGCGAGCTGGACATTGCGTCCATCTCACCACCGGGTGAGCTGAACGGTGTGTCCAGCTCGCTCGGTGGCGAGTTGGACGGTGTGTCAGATTCGCCTATCTGGTGAGCTGGACGTTGAGTTTCCGATTGTTTGGAGTTCTTTTGTCCGAAGAGCTAAGAATCCTTCTCGATACGTATTCTTTGAGTTCAGAAGTACTTGTTCGAGGGTTGGATGATCCTTTTAACGCGTACTTTCTCTCTTTTTAAAATCATATAAGGTCTTTCTAATTGTTTCGTACTTGCATACGATTTTTCTGTAATTTCGTATTTCTGTAGAAAGTCTATAGTTTTCTCGTATGATTTTTCCGGAACTTTTAGCCATTGATTCCGTCGTGACCGATTTTGACCCCAACAATCATCTTTTATAATATTTGTCTTTTGAATCTTCAATATTAAGTGTTCATCTCTCTAAACATGATTTGGCTTGAATTTAACATGATTTTAAGATCTATCATAACAGTTAGTGAGTAGAGTCCTCTTGAATCCATTGGCTAGGTAAATTTGAGATGATTAGTGAAGAGTTAAGGTGTTTGTTACCAGATCTGCTTGTTTCTATGCTTGCTAAGGGTTCTTACTGCTAGATCTGACTTGATCTCTTAGACCTTGATTTAAAGTTATTTCACTCCCGAAAGGTGTTTGTTGAAATGTTTGAACAGACTTAGTACAACTCTAGTGAGAATGGCCAACGAAATTTGATGTTAAGACTGCAAGATGGTTATTCGACTTATAATTCATGCATGCTAGATTTCATTATGCCAACGGAAGTTGATGTTTGATTCATGATTAGCATATGGGTTTCTGTCACGGAAGAGGATTAATCTATCTGAACAAGATTTAGACCTAAAGAACTTGCTGATTGCTTGAATAACACCTTGACTTGGAAACTTACTTTAGTTCAATTCTCTAAATATTGATTATAATTTGTTGGGAAGATTACTAAAATGAATCTAATTAATTTTTTTATTACGAGAATGACTCATATTTTTCAAAAATTATTAGAATATTTTTGGTTAAAATTACCCTTGTGTATAGTTATACAAAAAACTAAATTACCAAAGTGCTCTTAAAGTTAGATCGTTGGCAGATTTATTTTCAGAAAATAAGTCTATCAAACATTTAGTCTGTTTACAAAATCTGATAAGAAATTAAAATCTATTATAAAAGTGGTGGCTGACTTTCTTAGAAACGTTAGATTTATTTCTATGGTAGAGTTAATTATCCGACTTTTATAGAAAACAGATTTTTGAAATATATATGTCGTATGAGATAACAGATTTGTTATAAATGATAAGATTTTGCGCTCGACCTATTTTCACATGGCATAATTACATAACCGATTTACATATGCGGCAAAAAATTTAACTTACATGGTGATAGACTTTTTAATTTACGAGATGATAGATTTTTAGATTGAATTCTGAATTTTAGTAAACAAACATAATTATTTTGAAATTAAACCCGGTTTATTACCATTACGAGTTCGGTTTATTTCTAGTGTAATTAAGACCACAATGAGACCATAATTTAACAACTTTTATTTCCACTTTTTGTTCATGAAATATGTTCGTTGCTGACTATCTCTTTAATAATAGAGAGGACTACAACCTACACATCTCTGTTTGCTGACGTTTGTTTTATTGTCTTTCTTCTTTCATGGAATAATTTTATCACTTTTCTGAGCCTCATCTTCTTTAGACTCTTGAGATCATAAAGAGGCACTGTCCAAAGAAAGCGCTTTTAACGGGTAAGACGCACTATTTTGATCACCATGAATACAATGAGATACTTGCGGAATGGTCTCTAAGGTACACGCATCGATACAATGTTGTATCAGTAAATCCACATTGCTGAAAACTAATGGACTATGCTAATTTTCTGGGAAAGGAATCTATGTACAGCTTGCTCACAACAGTTTAAGGCTACCAATAAACCCCTGAGCAGATTGCTCAATCCAAAGTTAAGAAAATGAGACTAGTGACAAAATTTTGGAAGCACCAGTGGAAAGACAGAATACACGACATAAAGAGACTGCTAGAAGCTCTAGAAGTGTAAAGGGGTCGAGGAGTGGAAACAGGAAAACCCCCAAGAAGAAAGATGTTTTACGTAGGGGATCCCCACGGTTGAGAGCCCTAAACTCTACAACCCATAAGCAAACTGGCGACAAAGGCACCACGAGAAGTTCCAGCCATAGAGATAGAAGGAATCGTCCCAAGGTACACAATATCAGTGGTTCGATGGGGTCCAAAAACCCATCCCACTTTCATCCATGAAGACACTCAGTTGGAACTGTCGAGGAATTGGGACTGACCTCACAGGTCGACGCCTTACGGAGATGTGTCAGAAGCATCCCCCAGGACTAGTGTTCCTTTCTGAAACAAAGAATAGGAGGCTGCTGTTGAAAGACATTCAGGCCAACTTAGGATTTGATCATTTGTTTACTGTTGAGACACTTGGTCTCAGCGGAGGTTTAGCTTTATTTTTTATGGATGATTTTCAAGTAAAGATTTTATTTTCGAATAATAGAATGATTGACATTGAGGCAGTCATTGATGGAATAAAAGTCTATATGACATTTTTTTATGGGGATCCTGTAGTAGAAAGACGAGATCTAGTTTGGGAACGTCTTACACTACAAGAGAACGAGCCATTAGCAACTAGCAATTACGACCACAAACATGTGGTCGTAATTTTACATCAAATTTACTTCTACATTACGACTAAAAGGTGTAGTTGTAAAGTAGAGGTAAAGTTACAACCACATTACGACAGCAAAGGCAAGTCAACGTAAATTCTTCGTTCTATTACGACCAAAATCAATCGACAAAACGTTGGTCGTAAAGTAGGATAACATTACGACTACAAAAGGAAACCGAAGCGAATTGGTCTTACTTACGCGGGTAAATCGACATAAAACTTAGTGGGTAATTATTCGTAATGTTTCCTATATATACACCCGGTCCCATTTCTCAAATTTGTATAAAAATTAATAAATATTTTAAAAAGGGAAAAAAATGCTGGGATCAACAGTATAAAGAGATTTACGTATTAATGTAGAACTCATTACCGACTTGTGATTCCAGTGTCTTTCTTCTCTTTTTTCCAAATATTAGAAAGTTTTATATAAATTAGAAAAAGATTTAATAGATCTTTGAAAAAGGAGAGAAGAGAGATACTAGGATCACAAGTAGTAAGAGATTTACGTACGTATAAACGTAAATCTCGTTATGGAGTTGTGATTCTAGTATCTTTCTTCTCTCTTTTTCGAATATTGCAAAGGTGGTCCCTTATTGGTCGTAAATTACGTCTACTTTACGACCATTTGTTGTACTAGGGTCGTAAATTTATGACCAATGTACAACTATTTGATGTAATGTGGTCGTAATAGTTGTTGTTGTACATTGGTGGTAATTTTACGACTACGTTACGACGAAATTCTTGTTTTACGACTATTTTAGTGGAAATGAAGTTGTACATTGGTAGTTTAGAACGTAAATTCGTTGTAAAATTGTACTTACCAAAAGCAAAACTTCTCTATAAATTCGATCTTCTCCCTCACTCTAATTTGTAGAAGAAAAAATCACTCTAAAAATCACTGTAAAGACGAAAAAAATGTCTTGAAATATTTATGAGATTCGGAGTTGGATGTATGCACATAAAGATTCAAGGGGAAGAGTAAAAGACGAATTTCTGAATGGAGCAGAAGTATTCATGTACCAGAACGGACAGACGCCTCTCACGAAGGAAACAGGTAAAATGTTTTGTCTCTGTCGTAAATGCAGCAATACGAAGTTTGTTGCTAGTGAAACGGTTTGGAAACATATAGTAAATACAAGATTTACTCCACATTAATATGTCTGGTATAACCACGGAGAAGGTGATAATAGGAATGACGAAGCTAGTAGTAGTAATCAGGTTGAAAATGTTCATAACAGAGAAGAACCACATTTGCCTTCTGAAAGTTACCTTCAAGAGGATCATATGGTAGATCATGATAGGATGCATGATATGGTTACATATGCATTTCGTGAAACAACATCTGTAATAGAGGAGGTAGAAAATGTAGAGGGCCCTAACTTGGATGCCAAAATTTTTTATGAAATGCTAGCAGCAGCTAATGAGCCAATTTATGAAGTTTGTAGAGAAGGTCTTTCTAAATTATCATTGGCAGCTAGGATGATGAATATCAAAACTGATCATAACTTACCTGAAGTTTGTATGGATGCATGGGCTGAGTTGTTTAAAGAGTATTTGCATGAAGATAATTTGTGTGCTAAATCTTATTATGAGATTCAGAAACTTGTTCATAGTCTTGGCTTACCTTCAGAGATGATTGATGTGTGTATAGACAACTATATGATATATGGGGAGACAATGCAGAATTGTTAGAGTGTAAATTTTGCAAGAAACCACGATATAAACCGCAAGGACGTGGACGGAATAGAGTGTCGTACCAGCGGATGTGGTACTTACCTATTAAGGATAGACTGAAGAGATTATATCAATCTGAGAAGACGGCAGCCTCTATGAGATGGCATGCGGAACATACTCAGAAGGAAGGGGAGATCAATCATCCCTCTGATGCAAAAGCGTTGAAACACTTGAATTCGGTGTACCCTGATTTTGCAAGCAACCCCCAGAACGTTTATCTTGGGCTCTACACAAATGGCTTTAGTCCATTCGGAATGTCTGGAAGACAATACTCACTTTGGCCAGTCTTCTTGGCGCCTTACAACCTTCCACCGGAGATGTGTATGGAAAAGGAATTGCTTTTCATGAGTATATTGATACCTGGACCAAAGCATCCGAAGAGGTCACTGGATGTTTTTCTACAACCTTTGATTCAAGAATTGAAGGAATTATGGTCAACAGGCGTGTAGACATATGACTGCTCAACAAAAACAAACTTTACAATGCGCGCAGTTCTTTTGTGGACCATTAGTGATTTTCCTGCATACGGGATGTTGTCCGGTTGGACGACGCATGGGAGGCTATCTTGTCCTTATTGTATGGGAAGCACAGATGCATTTCAGCTGAAGAATGGTTGGAAGACGTCTTGGTTTGATTTTCATCGCAGATTTCTTCCCATTAACCATCTGTACCGAAGGAATAAGAAATTGTCTCGGTCAAAAAGGGTTGTACGGAACACCGCTCCACCATATTTATCTGGAGAAGAAATCGAGAAAGAAATTGATTACTAGGACACAGTCAGCAGAGGAGGTAATTGGCATACCCCTGCAAATATGCCTGATGGGTACGGAACACAACATAATTGGCACAAGAAGAGTATATTTTGGGAACTTCCATATTGGAAAGATCTACTTTTGCGACATAATCTTGATGTGATGCATATAGAGAAGAATTTCTTTGACAACATCATCAATACTTTGTTGAACGTCCCTGGGAAGACAAAAGACAACAAGAACTCAAGATTGGATTTGCCTGCATTATGTTCCAGGGTTGAGCTGCATATTAGAAATGATGGGAAAATTCCGGTTCCGATTTTCAGATTGTCAACAGCAGCAAAAGCAGTGTTGTTTAAGTGGGTAGCATAATATGTGAAGTTTTCTGATCGATATGTTTCAATTCTATCAAAATGTGTTGATCAGCAGGGACAAAAGTTTCCAGGGATGAAGAGTCATGACTGTCATGTGTTTATGCAACGACTCCTACCATTTGCATTTGCGGAGTTGCTTCCCAAAAATGTTCACGAAACACTTGCAGGTACGTTTAAAGTTTATTACTTTCTGTTTGAATAAACTTATAAAAATTTTGTGCATTATTTATAGGCATTGGGGCTTTTTCAGAGATCTTAGCGCACGCACCTTAACTGTAGATGTAATCAGACAACTTGATGAGAATATCCAGATCTTGATGTGTAATTTGGAAAAAAAATTCTCTCCAACCTTTTTTGACGTCATAGAGCATCTTGTTATCCACCTTCCATATGAAGCACTGCTTCGTGGACCTGTTCATAATGGATGGATGTATCCTTACGAACGAGCCATGAAGCATTTAAAAGGGAAAGCAAAAAATTTGGCAAGGGTGGAAGGTTCAATAGTTGCTGGAAGCTTGAATGCGGAAACATCTCACTTCACGTCGTACTACTTTGGATCACAAGTCCAGACACAGAAAAGGAACACAAGTAGATATGATGATGGTGGTGTTGTGCCAACATATATTGTTGAAGATGTTCCAGACATATTCTGTCAGATTGGGTGTCTAGGTGGAAAACTAAAACAAGTTTGGTGGTCGAGTTCAGAAGATGTTCACAGTGCCCACACATATATACTCCTTAACTGCGAGGAGCTTGAGTTGTTCGTCGAGTAAGTCGTTTTATTTTTGTCAGAAAATTATACCACATATGTACTCCTTATTAATGATCATTTTATTTTAAAACAGGGATTTCGTTGCCCAAGTCGAGGAAGATATACAAGGGATATCTACCAATGATCTCAAGAAAAGGAAAGACCAACACTTTGTAAAGTGGTTAAAAACGCAGGTATATACATCACAATATAAGTAGTTAATTAAGTTATATATTTAATAAAGTTATATATTTATATGTATATGTTAATGATCTAGGTTGATTATGATGAGTTAAAAAAAAAGGTTTATTATGATGACCCGTTTTATCCTCCGTGGTTACACGAATTGATACAAGGTCCGGTCGCGAAGGTCACCAAAGCATCTATGTATTTCACACGTGGTTACACTTTTCACACTTAGGAATTTGGAAGCCAGCGAGCAACAATGAACTACGGAGTATGTGTGAAAGGTAAAACAGATTTCTATGGAATTTTAAAAGAGATCATCGAAGTGGAGTTCCCTGGCATGAAGCTGAAATGTGTTCTCTTCAAATGTGAGTGGTTTGATCCCACTGTCAATAGAGGTGTCAGGTATAACAAGTTTGGTGTTGTTGATATAAATGCTACACGGAGGTACAACAAATTTGAGCCCTACATCTTGGCTTCTCAAGCAGACCAAGTTTGTTTTATTCCGTACCCAAGGATCAGACAATCTGAAAGTTCTTGGTTAGCCGCTATAAAGGTTACACCTCGGGGTTGGGTATTGACTGATGAAGAATCGCCTTTGCAAGAATATGCCGTAAATGCAGTAGAAGTACCTGAGCAAGCTGTTGATGATATCGTACTTGTTGATCAGTATAATCCGAGATATGAAGAACTTGCAGAAGATATCGATGAAGCTAACGAAGATGAATTTGAAGAAAATGATGAAGTGGATGATGATGTTTCTGATGCCGAGTGATTAGGGTTGGAGTTTGTATCATATTTATGTTTTCCAACTTATCATTAGTATTTTGTATAACAGTTATGATATTGGCGTGTTTGTGTTTTATATATGTTGTTCCCGAGTGATTAGGTTTGATGTATGAGTTTTGGGGTTTAGGGTTTCACAAGTGATTAGGTTTGATGTTTGAGTTTTGGGGTTTAGGGTTTCACAAGTGATTAGGTTTGATGTTTGAGTTTTGGGGTTTTAGGTTTTGCGGTTTAGGGATTCGGTTTACAAGCAAACAACAATTCGACTCTAAATTGTCCATCATTGGTCGTAAATTGTTGTCCCACATTAGTCGTAAGCGTAGGGTTTTGTCCTTTATTGGTCCCTCATTAGTCGTAACCAGCCGTCCCTAATTGGTCGTAACCGAGATTGGTCCCTGATTAGTCGTAAATTGCGGACCCTAATTGGTCGTTATTTATTTTTGTCCCTCATTGGTCGTAAAATTACGACCACTTTCCTACTAATGGTCCCACATTGGTCGTAACATTACGACCATTGTACGACAGACACGACTTTCTATATATACACGGACACCGTTGAAGCAATTCAGTTGCTCATCATCCCTACTCTCTAACAACGACTCAGCTTCCTCTCTAGCTAAGTTTTTCTTTTTTTAGTTTTTCTTTTGGTTTTAGATTTAGGTGGTTAGTTAGGTGATTAGTTTAGGTTTGAAATTAGTTTAGGATTGATATAGATTATGTCGTAATTAGTTAGGTGATTAGTTTAGGTTTTTAAATTTCAAATTTGATTTGTTTTTAATAACATGTTTTTTTTTAAAAAAAAAATTTCAGATTGACGATATATTGCAATGAGCGGTAGAAAGAGACTTCGGAACCTTGCTTCCAATAACTCGTACGGATCTACATTTCTCGGTCAGTCATTGAACCAAGCTGCTTCTTCTTCCGGCACCGGCACCGGCACATCTTCCAGCCAGCATACTGTTCCAGAGAGCCAAACACATGGTATTCCATTTGTGCCTCCTCGGGCATACGACCCTTCTACCGATGCTCCATACTTTCCACCCTATGATCCTAATGAAGTATACTTCCCTTTCAACCCCGACCAACATCAGTATGATCCTCAGCAGCCTTATCATCATCAGAAGGATCCTCATCTGCAGCATGTTCCACCGCCTCAGTCTCAGCCGTCTCATCCGTCTCAGCCGCCTCCGCAGTATGTTCCACCGCCTCAGGCTCCTTCGGCTACTGCAGCTCTCCATCCAGATTTGATGGTGCCGGCGAACGCACCATATGCAAGATATACGGTGGAGGACATTCTTCAGATGCCGGGACGAGAAGATTTAAGAGTCATCGATCCATATAAACAACCCGGCACGTTTTGGTAATTATTTTAATTAAATTAATTTTAGTTTTAATTTTATATATGTAACAATTAATTAATATATTTTTAAAAAAAAATTATAGGTTTGATACCGACAATGATTTGGGAGGTAGCGTTGGAGAGATCATCAGGTCTAATTTTCGGTATGCGCATCCGAACAGGACTCTTACACCAGATCACGTTCGTGTTACTTAGTTCAAGTGCTTCGTGGTAAGTTTTAAATATATTTTATATTTTTTTTATTTAAAGATTAATAATTTGATTAATTAATTATAATTTTTTTTGTAGCAAAAATGGAATTGGTCTATCGGTGTCAACTAAGAGGTTAAGGCAGGGTTCAACAAAAGGGCGGTTGCTCGTCTAAAGAACATCGTTGGCGATTGGAAGGAGAACTGGAGGCAAAAACAGGATCACGCAAAGAAGAGCTACCTCAGCGATGACGTTTGGAGAGGCTTGAAGGCTTTTTGGATGTTGCCTGAATCACATGATAAGTCTGCCAAGTACTCTGCCGTCCGAATGACCCCTGATGCTGAGGGTAACCCGCCGGTGCCTCATACTTCTGGGCAGACTCCACATGCTACGAGGGCGCTACAAATTGTAAGTATTTGATCTTTTTAGTTCTTATTAACTTATTTAACATACAAGTTAATTTAATTAATTTGTTTTTAATATATATAGGCTGCCAAAGAAGGAGCACCACCATCTCTCGCCCGCCTTTACAAGATCACACACCAACATTCCGGTGGCACTTTCTCACATCCTCGAGCAGAGAAGATCTACAACGACGTAGAGGCTAGGATCGAGGAGGTTCAGACTCAGCTGTCGCAACAAAATCCGGGTGGTGCACCGGTCCAGCTTTCCACCATCGAGCAGGACAAAATTTTTGAGCAGGTAAAATATACGTTATTTTGTTTATATACATTTTAAAAAAATTTATTTAATTTTTACATATGTTAATTAACTAAAATTTTTATGATCAATTGAAGGTTGCCCCGAAGAAAAGGGGACGTATAGTTGGGATCGGTTCCGTGAACGATGTTCCGAGAGCAAGAGCTGAGCCTGCTGCAAGAATAGATTAAGACTCCTCTCTCCGGTCTGATTTGGACGCTGCCAACAAAGTCATCCACGAGCACAATGAAAAATTTAAGGCTATGGAAAATTTGCTCGATCTGATGATGCAGAACTCGAACCCGGCCCCGACTGTTTTCTCTGCATGGGAGGCTCTACGACCGACCTTAAACCCCACTGATGCTGAGCCCACTCCGGAAGAGCAGGCGGAGTTAGAGCGACGGGCGGACCAGTCCGGTCTCTTCGACGACATCAATCTTAATGCATAGTTTTTTTAGTTTTATTTAATTAGGATAATATGTGGATGTATTATGAATATTATATGTTTTCGGTTATATATTATGGATATTATGAAGGTTGATTTTATATTTTCTATTTTATATCAAGTTTAAATAATAAATAATTTAAATAACCAATTTATTTTAATTAATTATTAATAATACTACAAATAATTTACGACCAATGAACTACAAATGATTTACGACCAATGAACTACAAATGATTTACAACCAATGAACTACAAATGATTTACGACCAATGAACTACAAATGAATTACGACCAATGAACTACAAATGGTTTACGACCAATCTACTACTAATTATCTCTATAATATTTTTTACCTTTTTCCAAATAATATTTATAATAAAAAGGAAATATTTCTAAACTTAAAAAAAATTAAAAACGAATATACATGTATATAATATGACTTTATTAAAAAGGAAAGTTCACAAAAATAGTAATATCCCCATTAATATATATTTTTAAATAACATAAAATATATTTTCAAAATAATAAAAGTACATATGTTCATGAACATCCAAAAATTTATCAGTTACACTTTATTTTCTAATATTTTTTAGAAATCAACATATAATTATTTCTAAACTTAAAAAAAAACTAAAAACGAATATACATGTATATAATATGACTTTATTAAAATGGAAAATTCAAAAAATAGTAATACCCCCATTAATATATATTTTTAAATAACATAAAATGTATTTTCAAAATAATAAAAGTATATAGGTTCATGAACATCCAAAAGTTTCTCAGTTACACTTTATTTTCTAATATTTTTAGAAATCAACATATAATTTGATAAATATTATGAAAATACATGTATATTTAAGTGATAAATAAAATTAATTTGATTTGATTTAACTAAAATAAAGAGTAAATAAATATTATGAAAATATATGTATATTTAAGCAATAAATAAAACTGACTTGATTTGACTTAACTAAAATAAAAAGTAACTATACTTCAATTCTAATTTAAAAATATGTTTAACTCAATATACTCACAAAATGAATGACTCGACTAATTTAATTTATATCCAAAATTAGACATCTAACTACAATAAGAACTTATAATTTTATAATAATAATAATAATAATCTATTTAATTTTATACATATAAATTAGAGGTTGACTCAAAGCATACTAAAAAGAAAAAGAAATATTAACCCATTACAATTTAATTCTTTTTTAGCATTTATATATATGAGATTTCAAAATATTATCATTATATTCATTTATGTAATTTTGAATCAAACACTGCAGTTTATTATTTATTTCATTTTAAGCACAATATATATTAAGCTATACATAATTTAACTATAATATATTTACATATCTAAGAATATATTTACATATCTTTTTGTCAAAAAATATATTTACATATCTAAATACAATAACCAACCGAAATGAAAATAAGAAAATTAATCAAATTTTTTTAATATTTAGAATACCAAATATTATAGCTGAATTCGAAAAATAGATATTATCAAATATACCGAATTGATAACCAAACCGACTATTGATCCAAAAAGTAACTAAATCAAAAATAATATATCCAAAGTCATATGTATAATTAGAATAATATAATATTTATTAATATAAATTATACATATGAATTGATTCAAAACTAAAATTAAATATCAATCAATTATTATAAAAATTTACTTTTATGCATATTCATATCCGTGCATGAGCACGGGAATATCACCTAGTTTATGACTAATTAACTACTAATGCATTTACTACACCTTTACGACCACATTATTTACGTCTACTGTACGACTAACTAATTGGTCGTAATGTTACGACCACAGTACGACTAACTCCTGTTATCGTACTTTACGACCAATTTACAACCATTAATGTATTACGACTAGCGTCTAACGACCAATCACACTTCGTCGTTACTTAGTTGTAATAGCCCTATTACGAATAACTAACAACGAATTGTGTGGTCGCTATAGACTCGTTTTCTTGTAGTGTTACTCGTTTCACAACAACACGAAATGGACCTTGGTTTATGATTGGTGACTTTAATGAAATAACTTGTCATGAAGAAAAGGAATGAGGCAGGCAACGCACGGATAGCTCTTTCTTGCCTTTTAAGCAAATGCTCAGTGACTGCGGCATGTTAAATTTCCCTTTTACAAAGAACATGCTTTCCTGGGTAGGAAGACGAGCAGGAAATGCTACTGTTAGATGTCGTCTTGACAAGGTGGTGGGTAATGAGAATTGGCTTGAGAAATTTCCTTCCAAAGTGCAATATCTGAGGCTTTGGGGTTCGGATCATCGTCCAATCCTAGCAGATGTTCTTAAAAAGAAGCCACGAAGATCAGAAAAAATTAAATTTGATAAGCGTTGGCTTCAGAATGAGGAACTCAGACAGATTACACTTGAAGGATGAAAATCACCAGACCTCCCACCGGATTGGCGAGCGTTATGTCATTGGAAAAGGCAGCACAATTTGAATTCTGAGAAAAGTGTTGAGAAGCTAAAGGAAAAGGTGGACCGTTTATCCTCCAATGATGATGCCACTACATAATAGATAGCAGCAGCTTTAAAAGAATTGTCTGACGCCCTTAAGGCGGAGGAATTGTTCTGGAAGCAGAAGTGTAGAGTTTTTTGGTTAAGGGAGGGAGATCGGAACACCAAATTTTTCCACACTCTCACAAAACAGCGGAGAGCGAGAAACAGGATAACCCAATTATTGGATTCAGATGGGAATGTTGTGGAGGATGAGGAAGGCCTAGTAGCCATTGCTACTAGCTATTTTAGACAAATTTTTTAATCATCAAACCATGAGGAGATAGAGGATGCACTTTCAGAAGTTACCACTACAATTACGCCAGCAGATAATGAGGGTCTAACAGCTCCGGTTTCAGAATGGGAAGTTAAGCTAGCACTTTTTGCTATGCACCCTGAGAAGGCTCCTGGGCCCGATGGCATGACAGCGTTATTCTATCAAAATTTTTGGGATATCGTAAAGGATGATCTAAGTCTTATGGTTAATCAATTCCTATTCCAAGGGACTCTACCGGCTGGTCTAAACGATACTAATATATGCCTTATCCCAAAAGTAGATAAGCCAAATCAGATGAGCCAACTGCGACCCATTAGTCTTTGTAATGTTAGTTACAAGATTATTTCCAAGGTCTTATGCCAAAGACAAAAAAAGTCCTCCCAAATAGGATTTCTGAAACCCAGTCAGCCTTTGTTGCTGGGAGACAGATATCAGACAACATAATGATAGCCCAGGAATTGTTCCATGCCTTACGAACAAAACCAAGTGGACGTACTAAGAGGATGGCTATCAAAACAGATATGAGCAAGGCATATGATAGAATGGAATGGTCCTTTCATTGAGGCCACCATGAGAAATATGGGATTCTCAAAAGTATGGATTACCTGGATCATGCGATGCGTAACATCAGTAAAGTACAAGGTTCTTATGAATGGACAGCCAAGAGGGAATATTAGAGAGGTCTACGATAGGGGGATCCTCTGTCCCCTTTCATTTTTATTCTATGCACGGAAGCGTTCGTTAACCTTCTTAATCACGCAGAGAATCAGGGAAAGATAACGGGGATGTGCATTACGCGTGCATGTCCTTCGGTATCCCACCTACTCTTTTTTGATGATAGCCTTTTCTTTTGTAAGGCGGAGCCCCGTGAATGTGAAGAAGTAATGAAAGTGGTTAGGATATATGGACAGGCGTCTAGACAATGTATTAATTTTGACAAGTCAGCTCTACTCTTTGGTAAGAGAATCGGACAAGAGGCCAAGCAGGAGATCAAAGATACACTTGGGATACAAAGTGAAGCAGGGATGGAGACGTATCTAGGGATACCAGAGGATATTAGTGGCTCCTAATGTAAGCTTTTTGCATTCTTAAAAGACAAGCTCAGGAACAGAGTAAATGGATGGACGGGCAGGTGGTTATCAAAAGGAGGAAAGGAAGTAATGATAAAGTCAATACTGCTAGCCCTCCCAACCTATGTTATGTCTTGCTTTCTGCTCCCATTGGAGATTTGTGATGCCTTTTCTAGTGCCATTGCACAGTTTTGGTGGATCTCAAACCCACCAAAGAAAGGCTTACACTGGGCAACATGGGATAAGTTATGTTTACCCAAGGAGGAAGGGAGAATTGGCCTCAAGATGATCCATGAGTTTAACCTGGCGTTGCTAGCTAAGCAGTTATGGCGCCTGGCTCAAAATACAGACTCCCTGGTAGCTCGGGTTATGAGAGGTCGATACTATCGAGCAAGTTCGCCTTTGCGAAAGCTCACAGTTAGTAGCCCATCCTATGTGTGGACAAGCATCTCGGCTGCACGAGAACTATTGCTGATGGGGGTCAGACATAAAATACATTCAGGCTATAAAGTGAAAGAATGGGAGGACCCTTGGATTCCCACAATCCCAGCGAGGCCTGCGCATGCATCGGCTCCGGTTTTGCACCCGAACATGAGAGTGAGTGATCTTATTGACCAAGAAACAAAGTCTTGGGATCTGGAGCGGCTGGCGAATCATGTTGATGCTGCTGGCATACCTCTCATAAGGAGTATGGCTATTAGCTCAACACACCGCAGGGACACACACTGCTGGAGCTACACAAGGAGTGGACAGTACACAGTCAAGTCCGGCTATTGGGTTGCTCGAAACATATTGATGAAGGAGGAGGATGATATAGTGGGAGGAGCATTAAAAACTCCAAGAACAAGTCTGGAAGGTCAAAGCACTCCGGAAGATGTGCCATCTTATGTGACAGATTATAACAGGTCATATGGCGGTTACGAGTGCTTTGAATCATAGACATGTGAGATGTGATAACTTTTACCCACGATGCGGAGAACCGGAAGAAACAATTGCACATGCAATTTTTCAATGTCCGCCGGCATTACAAGTATGGGCCTTAGCATCTATACCGACCAGCTCAACTTTATTTCCTCTAGACAGCACTTATGTGAATATGGATTACCTATTCTGGAGGAAGAAGACCATAAGTGAGTCTAAATTAGGCAGGGACCCTTATCCTTGGTTAATATGGTATATCTAGAAGGCTCGGAACGATAAGTTATTCAGAGGAATCGATAGAGACCCTCTGGAACTAGCCCGGTATGCGGAGAGTGAGTGTCTTGCCTGGTTCCAAGCCAATGATCAGGAAAATGTGACATTACTTGACAGTAGTGATGCTGAACGTCAGGTCATAAGCCTGTGAGATATATGCATGATAGACGGTTCTTGGACCTCTACAGATCAATTCTCAGGTTGTGGTTGGGATTGGAAGGACAGCATGGGAAATAGTCAGTTGATGGGCTTGCGCAATGTTAGTAGGGTGGAGTCGGCTTTGTATTCTGAGCTGGAAACACTACAGTGGGCAATGGAGAACATGCTTCAACATTTGTCATGCCAGAGCTTTGGGACGGACTGCAAGGAGTTGATAGCGATGATCACGAACCCCCATGGATGGCCAAGTTTTTCGACGGAATTGGAGAGACTCTTGACGTTGAGGATTTGTCTCCCAGACTTCAAGATTGTTTATGTACCTAGGTCTCAGAATGATGTGTCTAATCATTTATCTAAGACTGCCCGATCTTTTTATCGGGAGCTGATGTATGTTGGTTGTTCTATTTCGGTCTGGATTCCCAGACCACCTCAAGCTTGAGCAATAGATCAACTTTTCGTTGTCAAAAAAAAAAAAAAAAATTTATTTTAAATTTTCATATTTAAGTTATACTCCTGCTATTTCAAAATGATCAATGTGTTCAAAAAATTATTTAAAAATATATTTTTACATTTAATGCATTTATTAGGTTATAATTGTAAATTGTAAGCTTTGAGTAAATTAATTGTAATCATTGAATTTTGATAGCCTAAAAATTTAAAAAATAAGTTAATTACAAAATAATGTATTTATCATATTTAATTGATTTTAGTATGTAGTAAAATTTTAAAACATAAATCTCTTGAATATTAATTATATTGACAAATAAACGGTGTGTAACGCGGTAAAATCTCTAGTATATTATAAAAATTACTTTTATTGTTTAGACTAAACCATCAAATATAAAATTTAAAATGCAAACTTCGTTATTTAAAATGCTATTTTCCGCGTAGCAAAAAACATAGATTTCAGGTTAAGAAATCATCACTTGGGAGTTATAAAATGAAAACAAAACACAAATTGGTAAAGTTACCAACCTTTAAGACATCGCTGCAGTAGCTGTAAACTTCGGCTTCGATTTCAATCAACAGAGAGTTTGTGAAATCCAATGGGCAATCATTTTCTCACGTTGTCTCTCCTCCTCGTGATTGTCTGCGTTTGCGTTTCCATCATCACCACTAAGCTAAACCCTAAAGAAGCAATCATGTCTCCCTCCGATTCAAATCCCATCGAAATTCACGGAGTCAAGATCCTGCGACAACCTTCCGATTCCAAACTTGCTCAACTCGGCGTCGCCTCTTGGCCCAAGTCGGTTCCTTTCTTTATACCCTTCTAATTAGTTATTATGTCTGAAAGACTGAAAGTTTGTGTTAAGTTACACACAAAAGAACCAATGAAGATACCTCTTTTACTCCTTTTGTTAGTTTGATTCTTAGAAATGCATTAGTGTTAAAAGTTGTGGATAATTGTGGTGAACTGAGCAGGTGGGAAGGTGGTCCAAGCAAGTTTCCATGGACGTTTAAGAAGACAGAGACAATGTATTTCGTGGAAGGGAAGATCAAAGTGAATGTGGATGGATACGACAGAGAGGAAGATGTCTTTGAGATAGGGAAAGGAGATGTGGTGATTTTCCCTAAAGACATGAAAGTTGTTTGGGAGATAATTGAAGCTGTCAAGAAACATTATAGCTTAGAGGATTAGTGTGAACTTTGTTCTGTACAAGATAACTTATGTCAAAGTCGTGTGAGTTTGTTGTGTGTATGGTTGCGTCTCTGAAACTAGCTTTATATATGGTGACGGACATGATGTTCTAAAAATTAACAATGTTTTTCAGATTTGAACCAGAAAACAAACCGGGAAAGACCCACCAAGTTTGTATCGGATAAGTTGTTTCCAGCGAATTCGTGAATACTTCCGCTACGTGTCAAATTCAGATTAACCAAGAACCACCATGTTTGTTTTCCTTTTGGGCTTTTTGGCTATGCATTTTGCTATCTACCAAGTAACTCTATCAATATTCATTATTTTCTAACAGAACTTCATAAACACGAAGTGGAGACCATTTAAGGACCTCCCCATACTCCTAAATTGTTGGTACACATGAGTAATTGAATATACTATAGAATTATCAAGAAAGTATATAAATTAGACAATACTTGTAGAATAAAGGTTTTCATTTTTCTTAGAAATTAAAGTATTTGTAGAATTTTTAAAGCAAAGACTGTGATTCTCTAGTTGTAAGAAAAGGCATTGTTTATCACACTTACTTCGCAAAATAACAACTACTCCCATAACCAAAACAAGAATAAGCCTATGCTCTAGTTTGTAACCAATATTGGAAGATCTCCCCATAGTACTTCTGACTTGCACCCTTACAATACTTAGCTTGTTCCTAACCCCTTTCTCAACCATCTTCTGCAACGCAACAATACCCATAGGTTTCTCCCCATGCCGAGTTCTGTTTCTTTCCCTCCATATGGCATAGACTGCAGCCTGGAAAGAATAACGCAAACAAAACAATTTGCTCCGATTTGACCCTCTCTTAGTTAGGAGCAAAATAACCTGCCAGACATTAGAGTAATCCCTCTTCAATATCCATGCAGTGAGATGTGCCCAAAGTTGAGAAGAGAAAGGACAAACGAAGAACAAATGGTCCCTCGACTCATTTGCATTATTGTACAACACACACGTAGTGTTAACATTCTGTCCCCAAACAGCAATCCTAACCATAGTTGAGACGCGATCCAACATTGCCAACCAAGTGATAAAAGCAAATTTTGGAGTGGCCATAGAAAACCAAACACCTCTGGACCAGGAGCAATTGCCATGAGACTCTCTGAGTAAAGACCAAGTCTCCGAAGTGGAGAAACTAGCTTTATATCCAGATTTCCCTCGCCACACACAAATATCATCCACACCAGAACAAATCTTACTCATAATTAACATCAACTCAGCCTCAATGTCATTTAAGATCACAGAACGGTGCTTCCTTCTCCTCCGAGACGAGATAGCTTCCTCCAAAGTAGCATCCTTCCTTACTCCCAAGTTAATAAAACCTCTATCCCCCAGAATATCAAACATCACACCTTTATCGGACCAGTTGTCAAACCAGAAAGAGATGTGACGACCATTACCCACCACTTTTTTAAAGAAGTTTTTCGCTATCCCTCTGAGCTTCAAAAGTTTAATCCACATCCATGAACCAATCTGAGTCGTCTCCTTAATCTCCCAGAAACTTCTTTTCTTAAGGAGATAAGTTTTTATCCACGCCCCCCAAAGTGAAACTCCAGAAAACAGCCTCCAAATAAGCTTCAAACCATATACCATATTGACTTCTTTAAGCGATCTAATACCCAATCCACCTTCACACTTAAGTTTATTGATATCACTCCAAGCCACTTTAGCACCCGAAGTCTTTAACGTAGGACCCGACCAGAGAAACGATGCACAAAGCTGCTCCAATTCCTTCATACATTTACTCGGGAGCCTAAAGGTAGCCGACCAGAAGTTAACAATGCTCAACAACTCAGATTGAATTAACTGCAACCGGCCCGCATAAGATAGAAACCTACAGGTCCAGGAACATATCCTACCTCTAACTCTCTCCACCAGAGGAAGATAATCCTGTCTTCTCATAACTTGAGTCATAAGAGGTAACCCCAAATATCGCACCGGTAGAGTGCCTTCAGCAAAAGGAAAATCCTTCAAGATATTACTTCGATCATCTCCTGAAACCCCAGCCATATACACTGTCGATTTCTCAATGCTGATACTTAGCCCCGACCATTGTGCAAAATCATCAAAAACACTTAAAGCTCCTCCAATAGATTCCTTTGTCCCTTCCACAAACACCATTGAATCATCTATAAAGCAGAGATGAGTAAGAGCGAGAGACTGACACCTGGGATGAAAATTGAACTTCTTCTCCTCCACAGCCTTATTAATCATGTGAGATAACACATTCATGCAAAGTACGAACAGATAAGGGGACAATGAGCATCCCTGCCTCAGACCTCTCTTACTTTGAAAAAACCCCCCAAGCTCACCGTTAACTTGTACAGAAAACGAAGGAGTAGATATGCACAGTTTAATCCAGTTGGTAAATTTGGCAGGAAATCCCAACGCTTCCAAACACTGCAAAACAAACTCCCACTGTACTGAGCCAAATGCCTTAGAGATGTCAAATTAGACATCTTGCAGAGATAGTCTCCTTGTGGTAATCCTTGACTAACTCAGAAGCTAAAAGGACATTCTCCAGCAATAACCTTGTTGGGGTCAAAATCGGTACGACGGAATCAATAGACAAAATTCTCCGCAAACACATAAACGCAACAGTTTTATGAATCTCGAGAATCATTTTATAAAACTCGAGAGATCGTTTTATAAAACTCGAAGATCGTTTTATAAAACTCGAGAAGCCGTTTTATAAAACTCGAAGATAGTTTTATAAAACTCGAGGATCGTTTTATAAAACTCGAGAAGCCGTTTTATAAGACTCGAAG
>CAKOAT010058155.1:192008-226670 GCA_932364175.1 Eruca vesicaria subsp. sativa | reverse complement strand
AGTTCAACGCAGATTCGGAATAAGAACCTCTTTGCTCTCTGTTTTCGTTTATTCTCATTTAAATTCTAAGTATTTTCGTCATCTTATTTTCGTTGTGCGGTTCTCGCAGATAGCCGGTTCCTCTGGAAACTTAGGGTTTTCCCGAAGTTTCCTTTTTTACGATTTATTTGACAGTAGGGTGAAATCGACTCCCACAAACCTCCCCTTAATAAACGCAGACTGGTTCTCTGTAACAATACGAGGAAGAAGCAGTTTAAGCCGGTTAGCAAGTATCTTAGACACTACCTTATATAAGACATTGCAGCATGCAATAGGTCTAAAATCTCTCATCACCATGGAATCCATTTTCTTGGGAACAAGGGCTAAGATAGTCGCATTAACCCCCTTTGGAAGAAACCCATACTGAAAAACAGATTGGATAGCCACTGTAAAATCTGAAGCTAATATTGGCCACGAGATTTTGAAGAACTCACACGGGAACCCATCAAGGCCTGGTGATTTATTTGAGGGCATTGCAAAGAGAGTCCTACCAACCTTTTCCTCAGTAACAGTTTCCTCAAGCATCTTACAATCATCTATAGAGCATCTGAAGTTAAGTAATTGTTGGAGCTCAGCAGTGGTTGTACCAGTATAGTTCGCAGGGGTCTGATTTAGAAACTCCGAAAAGAACTTCACAGCTTCCTCTTTAATATCAGACTGCTTCGTAACAGTGATTCCATCACGAATACTGTTATGAGCTTGTCTGGATCGTATAGCATTATGGAATGTCTTATTGTTCAGATCTCCCACCTTTAACCAATGCAGCTTAGCTCTTTGCTTAAGAAAATCCTCCTCCAAACCAGCAATATAAATCCATCTCGAATACGCCTCAGACTCTTCATGAATGGACTGATCACTAGGGTTAGATAGTGTATGTTTCTGCTTCTCACATAACATATCAAAAGCTTCTTTTGTTTTCTTCGAGAGGTTACCCAACTTCTCTCTACCCAACTCTCTTAACAACGGCTTCAAAAACTTCAATTTTTTTTGAGAACCGGAACAAGGCAGAGGTGGAGTGGAAGAGAGCTGGAGTAGAATCCCAATATTTCTGCACTAATGGGAGAAAGCCCTCCAGTTTCCCAAGAGCATTAATAAACTTGAAAGGCCTTCTAACTTTCTCAGATACTGGAAACAAATGAATGTTACACCGCATATGATCCGAGCAACCACCAGCTTCAAACACAGAATAGCCATTCGAAAATCTCAAAGAAGCTTCATCATTAACTAACACCCTATCAAGCTTCTTACAGATAAGACCATCTTCCCTTTTATTGCACCAAGTGAACAAGGGACCTTGGTACCCAAAATCAGAGAGATTACAATGAAGCATCGTTTCTTGAAAATCTCTCATACCTCTTGGAATACAATTACGATCAACAAAACAAGAACTCTCCTCCACAT
This sequence comes from Eruca vesicaria subsp. sativa, assembly GCA_932364175.1. Lineage (NCBI taxonomy): Eukaryota > Viridiplantae > Streptophyta > Magnoliopsida > Brassicales > Brassicaceae > Eruca > Eruca vesicaria. The sequence continues at coordinate 225,230 of CAKOAT010058155.1, read as the reverse complement.
CCAGAATTTCGTTAAAATCCCCCACAACAATCCACGCCTTGTTACGAAACATAGAGGAATTTTTATGGTAACAAAGATCATTCCATAAATCCTTCCTTTCCTCTGGCAGATTCTTAGCATAAACACAAGTATAGAAAAAATCCTCTTGCCCCTTCATACTAACTGAGCAAGTTATTAGTTGAGCAGATTTATAGACCGGAGTCATACAAATCTCACCCCTCCACACCAACCAGATTCTACCACCATCACTATACTCATAATTCATAATAGCAGAACAATCCCTGAACACCTTGTTAAGAATATTACTCACCTTCCTTTCTTTAACTCTAGTTTCAAAAATACTGCCAAATAACATATCTTTACTCCTTACCCATTCTTCTACAACGGAATGCTTAACACCTTTATTGAACCCACGCACATTCCAGAAGAAACTTGACATAGTTAATGTTTACGACGAGAAGGCCTAGTGCTTTTCCCTGGATTCACATCCGGAGCTTTAGCCCTACGACCTCTTTTTCCCGCTTTAACTTCCTCTTCTACTTGCTGGTACAAACTATTATTATCCATTAAATCATCATGTACATTTCCTCCTCCTCCTCTTCATTAACTCCACTATCCTCAAACACTAAACTTTTCGAAACCTCTTCTAGAACCTCACCTTCCTCCCCCTCAACCACACTAAGGACAGCAAATTTGGACTTAGATATTTCCACTCCACTTTCCTGCATAATAGTAACAGGAGATCTTCCAGACTTGACTGGACGAGACCATACATTCTCCTTCTTATCCTCTTGACTACCAGAACCCACATCTTTGGTACTTGGAGACACATTACCATCCTTTTGCACCACTATTACCGTACCACCACCACTACTTTCACCTTGACTATTACTCTTCCCCTCCAACCTCCTAGCCGGGCTCTCTTCAGCTTGCTTCATCACCGGTGAAAGAGAGATACCATCCTGCTTTTTACTCTTCCCTTTGCACAACTCTTCACCATGACCCATTTATCACAGAGCTTACACCTTGGTGGAAGCCAAGGATAGTAGAAATCCACGGTAAAGCTCTTTCCCCCTTTTGAAAATGTGATTTCCTTAGGCAACACCTTCGAAACATCAACATTTACAAACACTTTGGCTTCCTTGAGATTAGTAAAAGCAATAGTGTCAGGATGTAGCTTGACTGGAAAACCTACCGCGCTGGTGATAAAGTTGAGATCCTCCCAGGAATACATATGGAGCGGAACCTTCTCCAGATGAACCACCATGGGAATCGCATCATCTTCCTGTTCTTCATCCTCTATACTAGGAGTCCATTTCGCCACCAACATTGGAACCCCAGCTATATTCCACATACCACGCCGAAGGATCTTCTCTAGCCTTTGGATTCGATATCCTGAATCTCATCGTGGTTGGATTCACCACATACACATCCACCTTCGTAGCTACATCCCCATATTTCCAAATTTTATTCAACACCATATGGACCTTCGCAACATGAGGTGAAAGATCCAAGAACTTACCCACAACAAAATCTTCCCACAGAGGAGTAACGTTGTCAAGGATCTTCTCTGGAATCTCAACCGTATGCACACCTTCTTTATTCAATACTTCAACCTCATACTTCTTTAGTTTCTTCTTATCCTCCGCAACAGAAACCCAGCTCGAACCCTTCTTTACCGAATCTCCGATCAAATCTGAATCACCCTTTGTAATCATCCCTTCGAGAACCTCCTTGTTATCCTTACCAACCTCCAACGAACCTGAAAAATCCGGCGGAATCGCCAGATCCATCACTCGAAACTCGTCGTCTGTTATCGCTAAAATAATCGCCTCAGAAATCGCCTCTCAAAACGCAGTCGTTTTTTTATCATTTGTTTTCGACAACAAAAAAAAAAAAAAAAAGGCATTGTTTTGTATATAGATTTATAATTTGTAGATGTTTGAGCTTACGCATCCTCCCCGTCACTCAGTAAAACAATCAAGGTATTATTTTTAACAGTCAAAGCATGGACTGAGTTTAACTGCATTTTAGGGACTTAGTTAATAATCCATATCCCCACCTTACATGCCTTCTGTTGCACATTTTTCAGCTTACTAAAGAGAGGTTTCTTTTGTTTTTGTGTGTTTAAACATTTCACAAAAAGATGGCTACTCCACTGATTGTTTCCTTTGGCGAAATGCTAATCGACTTTGTCCCTGACACTTCTGGTGTTTCCTTGGCTGAGTCCACCGGTTTTCTCAAAGCCCCTGGTGGTGCTCCGGCTAATGTTGCCTGTGCCATCTCCAAGCTCGGTGGCAAATCAGGTTTCATCGGCAAGGTTTGTATATTTTCTTATATTTGTTTTCAGAATAATATTTGTTCGTCTGATCTAATCTTTTTTTCAGTTTGGTGATGATGAGTTTGGACACATGCTTGTGAACATATTAAAGAAGAACGGTGTGAACATCGAAGGAGTTTGCTTCGATACGCATGCAAGGACTGCTTTAGCCTTTGTGACACTAAAGAAGAACGGCGAGAGAGAGTTCATGTTTTACAGGAACCCTAGTGCGGATATGCTTTTGAAAGAATCTGAACTCAACAAGGATCTCATCAAGAAAGCCAAGATTTTCCACTACGGTTCCATTAGCTTGATCTCTGAGCCATGTAGAGCGGCTCACATGGCTGCTATGAAAACCGCCAAGGACGCAGGAGTTCTACTCTCATACGACCCTAATGTTAGGTTGCCTCTTTGGCCTTCTACTGAGGCTGCCATAGAAGGCATCAAAAGCATCTGGAATGAGGCTGATATTATCAAGGTACCTTGTGTCTGTGTGTTCATGATAATTCTTGTTCGAAATGATCTTAGTATCGAATAATCACGTGTGTAGGTAAGCGATGACGAGGTAACACTCCTCACTAGGGGAGATGCAGAGAAGGATGAGGTTGTTTTGTCTCTAATGCATGAAAAACTCAAATTGCTTATTGTAACTGATGGAGAGAAAGGTTGCAGATACTACACAAAGGTAACAAAATAAGAAAAGGAATCAAATGAGACATGATGATGTCTTTTTATTGGAGTGATCTAGACAGAGTTTTTTTTGGTTTTCATAATGCAGAAATTCAAAGGGAGAGTGCCTGGTTACTCTGTGAAAACAGTTGATACAACTGGAGCTGGTGATTGTTTTGTTGGTGCATTTCTTGTCTCACTAGGAAAAGATGGCTCCATAATCGATGTAAGTACTACCTCAGACATTTCAGGTCTTAGATTAGGCATATGCATTGAGTTTTGGTGTTTATGTAATGAATGTTGCAGGATGAAGGAAAGCTAAAGGAGGCTCTTGCATTTGCAAATGCATGTGGAGCTGTGTGTACAACTCAGAAAGGAGCCATTCCAGCACTTCCAACTCCATCTGATGCTCAGCAGCTCATGAAATCCAAGTCTAAATAGTTTTTCTTTTTGTTCTTTCTCAAGTAATACTCATGGTCTTATGTTTCTTTTCACTTTTGAATTGACTCAGGTCTGTTTTTTGTTTTTGTCGGTTATCGGAATAATCGAGCGTTAAATTCCCTGCCTGAAATGATTCCACTAATGAATGATTTAGATATAAGAAACAAATCTCTTCTAGGTTATGGTTCAGGTTTTTGAATCTGAAGCTTAAGTTTTAATGTAAACATGGATCTAACGCTTTGTATTTTTAACACGCTATTGATGTTAGATCACTGTGCTCATTTTCTAAAAGGTTTGGAGGGTTGGTGTCAAATAAAAAACCTTTGATATTTTATTGCATATATAAAACGAGCTTACACAGCTTTTGGTTTATATGTTACAAGATCACCAGCTCATTTATCTCACACGATATGAAACAACTCAAGTTATTGGATTTGTGGAATTCTTCACACTCAAAGGTAGAAAGATAGATAAATTATTCAATCACAGCTCTTTGGCTTCAGAGGAGCTGATCTTCGCAGTTTGGTCTTCTTCGGCTGCAATGTCAACAACTCTTGGACCCTTGACCTTTTCAGGAGCCAGCTTTGTGAGGGTAATAGTGAGCACACCATTCTCAAGCTTGGCCTTGACAGATTCCATATCCACATTATCAGGTAGCTTGAACTGTCTCCAGAACTTTCCATATGATCTCTCAACTCTATGCCACTGATCTCCTTTCTTCTCTTCATCTCTTTTCCTCTCTCCACTGACTGAGAGGACTCGATTCTCCTCCACCTCTATCTTCACTTCATCCTTCTTCAGACCGGGCACATCCAGCATTATCGCGTGTCCTTCTGCTGTTTCTTTCCAGTCCACTCTCGCTGGAGACAGAGCCACGCTCTGGTCCCTCTCGAGTTCTAGTGGGAGTCTCTCCAAGATCTTGAACGGATCAGGGAAACGGTCTAGCCAGAGATCGGATAGTAAGCTTCCTGGAGTGTCGATTGCAGAAGATAGAGACCCTTCACTTGGTTTGATGTTTCCAAGTATCAGAGCTCCTACGAAGAGGCTTAACAGAGTAAAGTAAGGCAACTGCTTCATCATGGTTTTGTGTCTTGTCGAAGGTGGAAACCAAACTGGTATGCTTTAATTTCTTTTATGTTCACTTAAGATTACTTGCTTGTTGTTCTCTATGATGGTGATACTCAGTTCTCTGGTGTATGTATATATACACATTCTATGAAGAGTGAAGCAGGTTCTTGAAAGATCTGTTGGTACATTTGTAGAGCTATTTGGATTGTTCTAGCTTTTTGGCTACGGACTTTATCACGTATTATGTTATTACACGTTGGATGTGTTAGTTGGTTCTTTGAGGCTCTTCTCCCATGTTCCAGACACTTCATGTACAACTACGGTTAGCCCAGAGAAAATTGGAGTGGCCCGTGATAATTGTTTCTACGCAGGCCTATTTTCTTGGCCCATTACTATTACTGTTTATGATAAATCCCGGTATGAAAAATGTTGATGATGTCTGCTGCATGCAAATGGAATAGGGAGAGTGTCAATGTGACATGAGCTTCTGATATATTACACTTCATGTCATTTCCTATGGCTACTAACTGGTATCCCCAAATACCTGTTTTGTATAACGTGGTCCACTGGTCCTCTTATTATTTGTGGCTTGCCAAGTTGACATGGTACGTACGTGTATTAAGAGAAACTGGTTGTTTTGTTTGTCAGTTTATGTGTCAAAAGGAAGCAAGTAGTACACAAATTTCCGAAAAAACTTGTCATGAAGGTTTTGGTAGCTGAGCATTACTGATTTAAATGCCACTCACAAAGTTGGTCTAACCTCAGCATGTGAACCTATTCAAGTTTGTTTTTCTTATTCCACTTGTCTTTGGTTCAGTCATTGGCTTACTTCTTATTAATATCAAGAAACATGTTATCTTTAGGCAATTTGCAGTATTAATGAAGATACAGTGTGAAGTATAACAGAAAGCTGAAGACATTATGGCTGAAGGTAATAAAAAAAATCAGATGCCGGAAACGTAGGTGACAGACAAGAATCCTGCTGTCATATTAAGTCCGTAGAGAATCACAACATATCTTAAAATGCATATTTGTTTCTTTCTTTTTTTTGATTAGATACATGTGTTTTTAGATTTTGCTTTTTCTTTTACAAACAATAGATTACACAACATAATGGAAACAAAAAGAGTGTCATCGCCGAAAATGGATATTGACGACAGAAGGAGGCATGAAAAGTGTTTGTTGAATAGAGATGGCAAGTGGTAAATGTGGATGGAAGAGGAATGAACATATCTTCTTGCTCCGGCCATCTGCACTTCCACACTCTGGCCCTGTCCCATTCCAGAGACGATAGTTAAGATTATGTTTGTGTTTGGTTCGGTTAAGGTTATCTCAATATCTTGAAACTAACTGTAACAAACCTGGTTTTATCTTGAATTTCAACGTTTCCGGTTTCCTTCGAGATATAAACTTGATTGGGTTGTCTGACGATTGCCTATGCCTATCTGCTGCGGAAATTAACTATAACCAAATCCGAAATAAAGTTAAACCGGCTACGATTCAATCCTGATTAAGAGAATCAAGGGTTTATCTGGTTTACCTTTTCATCGAACCGGAAGAGAGACTGGTCGAAATATGGGGAAGGACTCTGTGACTGACAACTGAAAGGCAATGAGACTAACATCTTCTTCACAAACTGTGTAAAAAATTGATTAGATATAACAATGAATTATTTACTAACGAAGATGATACAAAAACTGTACTAACCTGAGAAAAACTGTTTGATTTGTTCTTCAAGTACTTTAGTTGTTCAAGAGCATGGACGCTGTTAGAATGCGATGTTACAAAGTTCATGAAAGGTGAACTACTTGAAACTGTAAAGTGATCACTGAACTGCTCAAATAGCTGGTAAAGATCTTCTGCTGAGTTCTGCAAAAGTAAGTCAAGTTCTAAGTAAGTGTGAACTTCCACTAATTAACTCGCCAAAAATTCACATCCATTAACCTGATAGAATGCTACAATATCAGTTGTTTCCATATTATACACCGCGAAGAAAGCTGGAAGGTGATCAGCATTTCTTCCTACCTGAGATTATCCATCAACATCACAAATCTATTCAGTCCAATTGTCAACTCTACACATGGTCAAAAGCAGTTCTATTCAATCTAAAATCTGTATTATAGAGAGCTCACCCCACCATCTACACTGCCAAATTTGATCAAGAGGTGATGTCGATCCAAGAACTGAACCTGAGCATCAAGAATAGCCACAAAGTTAGACTTTTTCCCTGTATCAACTGCTAAACACTTGAACAATACTCCAGTACGTAGCATGGACATGTAATTACCTTCCAGATAATCAAATCTACATAATCCTGGAAATGGAAATAGAACTTCTTCTTCAGATTTTGAACTCTCTGCCAAATCACAACGTTTCTCTTTGATCAGTTCAATCCAAGACAGATAACGCAACGATTATAAATACATCAACTAACTCCCTAAAAACCTTAAATCTCTGTTATCTAGTCTACCAAAGTAAGACAGTCGATGGCAGCGAGAGGAAGAAGTAACAGAGACACAAACTCTATTCGTTGAAGATGTATAATTTTATTGAACAATTCAGAACAAAAGATCATCTCAAGAACAACAAACCATTGTGTTATCGGATTCTTCATTCCAAATCTCTCTAAAGATAAAGGAAAGTAGCCGTTGCTTGATGCCACTAAGAAACGAATTCTCAGCATCTGGTTGGCTAATGGTTGCCGCATCATCTTCCCTGTTCTGCTGCTTGTTCTTATCTTGACTCGTCATCATCGCCTAACATCAAAACAATCTCAACTTCTTTAACTGAGAAAGGAGACTGTAACTAACTTTTTTCTGCTCACCTGAGAACTAGAATTGAGGAAAAGCTCATCGTCTTCACGACAAAAGTAGCCAATGGCGCGAGCATCAACGAGATGCCCCGAATCCCTAATCTGAAGCAGATGAATCTTCTGATACCTCAACGAAAGAATCGCTAGAAGATCATCGTACATAAAAACACCCATGTTATAAGCCAAATTAACGAAATCATGAAGAAACACCCTCTCATCCAAGACCACACCATCGTCCAACCGAAGCAACACGAAAGTGATCTTATCAATGGAAGGAACTCCAGGGACGGCGCCGGGAGAGGGAGCGGAGTCGTGGATCTGAGCGGTGGAGGTAGCGAAGAGGCCGAATCGACGAGAGGGGAAGTAGAGGAAGAAGTCTTTGCAGATGAGCTCGTTGGCGGAGGCGAGGTTGACGGAGTAGAGGTGAGTGAAGAAGCTGTCGAAACGGGGAGCGCGGCGGGGGAGGGGAGGGAGCGTGTCGTCGGAATCGGAGGTGTAGGTGAGCCACGAGGGACGGTAGACGATGAGTTCTTGGTGGTTACGGCTGAAGCTGATGAGGAAGAGTCCGTCTTCGGTGAATTTGCGGAAGCAGTGATCGGGACACTCGACATCGTAGAGTGTGTGGCTTGGGACTAGGTTCTCGTAGAATTTTCTAGCTCGATTCACCTGGAGAGATTAAAGAGAGAAAGTGAGATTTTACTTAGAGTGAGAGAGATAGAGAGAGATAGGGGGGTTTTTGACAGACGGAAGCGCCGGGAGGAGATGAGCGAATCTGACGTTCGAAAACCCTAGACGTGACGTTACCGCTTGAGAACATTACAAGCAATGACGAAAGCTTTTTTTTTTTTAGTTTATGTGGTTTACTGGTAACTGGTGAATCGGTGTTGTTGGAGGAGACGATGGGAGATAGATATCTTCTCACGTTGTTTCTTTTTTTCTTTTTAGTGTCTCGATCTACTAAAAATCAAGTATGGGCTTTCTATTCGTCTTTGAAATGGGCTGATAGTAGGTTGATCCATGGTATTTACAGTATCTTTTCTGATGCGAGAGCAAACGTTCAAAAGCTACTTAAAGGAGATGCAACTGTGCAGCATTCAATAAATGTGTGATCACATAAGTCCGGGAAATAGAGATATAATTTAGGTCAAGTTTCTGTTTGATCATGGATTCAGTTCAGAAAAACAGAGAATCAGACCTGTTAAAAATTTTGGGTTTAATTCCAGTTCGATTATAATCAGTGCTGGCTTATGAGTTATATATGACATGGGTTAAGGGTGTTTTTGTTGGGATAAGCTTGAGCTAGAATCAATCCTAATCCTAGTTGAGTTGAGATAATAAAGGGATAAACATAAACTATTTGAGTAGTTATCTATTAAGTGTTTTCCCAATAGGATCAGGTTTATGCATTCTTATATAAAAACATGTCGTGTGTGACATTGAGATTTGAGAGACAGAGATTTGTGATTGTGAGAGTTTAATTTTTTGAGTAAGTTTTCTTAATCAATAAGAAGAGATATATTCTTATAACTTTTGTTTTTAAGTTTTGATAACAATATTTGATATCAGAGCTATGGAAGATATTGTGGTAGTCAAATCAAAACGGAGGGAGGATCATCCTCACCAATAAAAACTACACCGTATGGACCATGAGAATGAAGATTATATTTAAGGTACACAAGGTGTGGGAAGCTGTGAAAATAGAGGAAGAGAACGGTGAAACAGAGGACCAAGGCAATAATACCATGGCTATGGCTCTTCTTTTCCAATCGATTCCTGAGACACTACTACTTCAGGTTGGAGATTTAGGTACTGCAAAGAAGATATGGGAGGCGATAAGGACGAGACATGTTGCTGCAGAACAGGTTAAAGAAGCTCGCTTGCAGATTTTAATGACTTATTTTGATCGTCTTAGAATGAAAGAGACAGAGTCAATAAATGGTTTCGCTGGAAGAATATCTGAGATATCATCAAAATCAGTTTCCTTAGGAGAAGAAATCGAAGAATCAAAGTTGGTTAAGAAATTTCTCAAGTGTCTTCCTCGCAAAAAGTGCATCCATATCGTAGCCACATTGGAACAAGTCTTAGACCTCAAGACCACAAGCTTTGAGGATATCATAAGAAGGTTAAAGGCTTATGAAGATCGTGTGCGTGATGAGGAAGAAACTCAAGAGGATCAAGGAAAGTTAATGTATGCACACCAGATGCAACAGACACGTGATTTCAATAACAACTACAGAGGTAGAGGCCGTGGAGGACACTACTATAACAGAGAACGAGGTCGTGGTCGGTTCAATGGAGCAAGAGATACATCAAACCTTACTTTTTTTAGGTGTGACAAAACCGGACATGTAGCATACAACTGTCCTGATCGGTTGCTTAAACTTCAAGAAACCCAAGAGAATGAGAATAATGAAACGAAGGAGGCAGATGAACTGATGATTCATGATGTAGTTTACTTGAACAAAAGGAAAATCATGCCAAATAACTATGAAGTAAAGGTTGGAGAAGATGATATCTGGTACCTTGACAATGGGGCCAGCAATCATATGACCGGAGATCAAGGATACTTCTCATCCATTGATGATTCTGTCACTGGGAAAGTGCGTCTTGGAGATGATTCTTGCATTGATATTAAAGGTAAGGGATCAATAGAGTTCATGGACAGAAACGGAGAAGCTAGGAAGATCACAGGCGCTTACTTCATACCAAACCTGAGAAGTAACATCATTAGCCTCGGTCAAGCAACTGAATCAGGGTGTGATATAAGGATGAAAGGATATTATCTCATAATGCATGACAAAGATGGAAAGCTTATCGCCAAAGCATTGAGATCAAAGAATCGATTATACAAGGTGCATATGAGGGTAAGAGATGATAAATCTCTGTTATCTACAACAACAAGTGACTCGAGTAGGTGGCATGCAAGGTTGGGCATATAAATCTTGATACAATGAAGTCTATGATACAACAAGAGCTTGTTACTGGAGTCCCACAGATGGAGATAGAGAAGAAGGTGTGTGGATCATGCTTGATGGGCAAGCATACAAGGAAACCGTTTTCACAATCAACTTTATACCGAGCTACTGAAGTATTGGAACTGATTCATGGTGATCTGTGTGGACCTATAACCCTAAGCACAAGTGCTGGAAACATGTATGTTCTAGTTCTTATTGATGATCACTCAAGATATATGTGGACATCATTGCTAAAGGAAAAGGGAGAAACGTTTAGTAAGTTTAAAAACTTCAAAAGCTTGGTAGAAAAAGAAGCAGAGACACGTATAACAGGATTCAGATCAGATAGGGGAGGAGAGTTTGTGTCTTATGAATTTAACTCTTATTGTGACAAATAAGGCATCAAGAGATATCTCACAGCCCCATACACATCCCCAACAAAATGGAGTGGTTGAAAGACGTAATAGAACTATGATGGAGATGGCCAGGAGTATTATGAAGCATATGTCTGTTCCAAATTCTCTATTGTGAGGCAATTAGACACTCTACTTATCTTCTAAACCGTGTATCAACAAGAGCAATTAAAGACAGAAATCTAGATTGCAAATTTTTGATATCTGAAATCATATATCAATCAATTTAGAGTTTTATAGTACATGTGGCCATATCAAGACACTCAATCAGATTCAAGACATGAATATAGTAATTAGACCACACGGTCATGGTGAGATTACACAATCAAGGCCACACAGCCATCTAATCATAATGCAAGAACTCTAGCAATCAAAATCTATATGTGGTCAAGGTGGTAATGTACTGAGACCACACGGCCATGCTTATATGATGCAAACAAATATCAATGATCGATTACTATTATGTGGATTTAGGGTTTACCAATTTTAGGGTTTCAGAGTATGTGAATCAAGTAATCTAGCAACCCAACTCTCATGCAATAAGATCAATCAATCAGATATGCAAACAATTTCTAAACCTCAAAACAAGTTCAATTCGCAGATTTAGGGTTTCAACCTTTAGGGGATTCAATTTCGAGATTAGGGTTTTAGGATTCAAGATATATCATATGGATCAATCAATCTATCAACCTAACTCTCAAGGCAATCAATCAATACCATTAATCAAGACAATATGCAAATTTGAGGTTTTAGAGTTTCGGCCTAGATTTAGGGTTTCAACCCATATATAGGGTTTCAGGTTCAGAAATAATAATCTAGCAATTCTATCTTTCAAGACAACAATTAGATCAATCAAAATAACATGAATCAACCCTAAACTCAAATCGGATCAATCATATGTGTTTTTGGGTTTAGGAATTCAAAACGAAATTTAGGATTAACAACTTAGCAATATGCGTATAGAACTTTAGGGTTTCAGATTAGGGTTTCAAACATGACAATTAAGCAATCTTAGCTAATGATTCTTAAAACCTCAAAACAATTTAGACAATTAGCAAACGGTTTTATCAATATGAGATTAAAGATTTCAAGGCCTTTAGGGTTTCAATTCGAAATTAGGTTTAAACACACAATCTATCAACCTAAACCTCAAATCATCAAATAATTTATTCAAACAAAACAACAATCACAAACGGATACATAATTAGGGTTTAGGGTTTTCGATTCCAAAACTAGAGTTTAGGGTTCTTAGATCAACCAAACAATAAATCAACCAAAATAAGTTATAGGGAATCGAATTCTTGCATAGTATGCATACACATACATTCGGTTTGATGTTAAAGTTATAGGGGATAGATGTTTAGGGTTTAACAAGATGATCAGATGCCATTAGAATGACTTTAGGGTTTTAGGGTTTGATCATTAGGTTTTAGAGTTTCATCGATTATACCTTTAGTTTGTAGGGTTGAACCAGACCACCTAGAGAGAGAAGGAGAACCGTGAGCTGAGTTGGAACGAGTCGGACCTATCGGATCGCGAGCTAGGAGCTTCTCATGGTCGGGTTTGATTTATCGGGGTCTGGAACTAAGATCTTCGAAGAGTTCTTGGTCGGATTAAATTTGAGAAGGAGGATCGCGGATTAGGATTCTGCGCGAGCTAGGTTTCCACCGGGAAAAAAGGAAAGAACCAAGGCAGCTGGTCGGATCACGAGCTAGAGTTTCTCGCCGAGAAAAGGAAATCCGGCTAGGGCTTCCGCGAGCAAAAAGGAAAGAGCCGATGAAGGCTAATGGGTGATCGCCAGCGAGAGCTAGGGTTTTTTTTTTCTAATCGGGTTTTATCTTAGGGTTAGAGAACAACTCGTGCTGATAATGTGTTGTAAACTAATGAGAGAATGGAGGAATATGTGTGTATATTACTCATAACATAGAATTCCTTATATAGGGAATTACATGGGAGATAAATGAAAAGTTAAAGCCAATACAAATATGGAAAATGCTAAATCTAAACCGTCATATAGACTACACGGTTTGGGCCTAGATAATATGGTTATGGTCCATCCACTAATTGGTACATAACAGTTCCAATGTTTAAGACGGAAAATTTTAATTTGAACATGACTGTTAAACTATAACCCATAACCCAATTAATAAACGTTGAATCATGAAGTTTACATAAATTTACCAAAGCTTATTATGGATTTATACAATCTATATGAATAAACACATGTTTAACAACAAAGATAACACTTTTGTTTTGTTAATTTGTAATATTAATTTCACTCCGCGCAAGGCGCGGATCTTAACCTAGTCAATACTTAATTGAACAGACTACACCACTAATGTTGCTCTAATGAGACTATAAGCATGAAAAAGGTTCCTCTTATTACAAAGTACAAACTCTCTTATCTTCAAAGTTGGAACATAGATTTCAAACATCAGGAAAAGCGTGAAACCAAGCTTTGAACTATGGGAGAAATTAGGGAAGGTAATGACCAGTGTACATTCTTGGAGGTTTTTGATTCAGGATCAGATCACAGATGAGTTTCTCAACAATTCTACTGGCACCTTATCTCGCTCTCTTAGTTTTCTTCCCTTGTTTCTTGAAAACAATAAACCTCAGTAGACTCTTCGACGTTAATCCACTGTAAGTTTATACGTACGCACTTTCCATGGGTGTTCTGGGGTTGAAGAAATGCTCTCAATATACCCTTTGAATGCAATGATGATCATACTTTTCAAACGTATCCTTCAAGTACTGAATACTGATATACCAAAACAGAATGAAACATACGTATGATACTATACTCAATTGAAGTTATTAATATCTTAAGATTCACGATTTTGATGTGAACTAGCTGTTACAGGTTGACACATCACAATTTTGCAGACAGCTATAAAAATGGACAGTACCATGAGAAAGCACGAAGAACACAGAACAAAGAACATAGTTGCAACTGTACATATCTGTACAAAAGCATCTAGTAAAGCATTCACATTAGCCATAGTAGAATTTGAGCCATAGTACTCACATGCATTCAACAATAATACTTAACAAGACTCTAAAAGAATCGATTCTTCGACTTTATATGTTGTGTTTGCCTGCACAAGAACAAACACTTTTCGATCATGAACGTGTGCACTTGATGCCCTGACAAATAGCCAACCATATAGCAAACAGAGTCAAGCAAATAGCAGCATCAATAGCAAGAACAATCTGAACTAGGCGCCGCCATTTCCATTCAAAGCTTTGGGAACCAGAACGTCCTCTTCTTCTCGGTGCCACATGCTCCTTCTGCAAGGATGTTTCTGCTGCAGATGACGCTTCTGCTCTATCATTAGAGTTCCTGTGTTCATCAAGCTCAATGCCTCTAAGTGAGACAACATGATCTTTCCCTCTCTTCTTCTCTTGCTTGCTTGACTTCCCCAAAAGCGGAGCTTTAGTAGCTTCGCTTTGCTCAGCGAGATTACTATTACTAGTCTTCAACTCATTGTTAGCAGCCTCAGCAGCAGCAACACGCTCAAGCGAAGCAATGAGTTTGGAGACAGCAGGAACAAGCTGATCATCAACATTGATGGAACCAATCACCGCAGTGAAGCTTCCTCTACAATTCTTCCTCGCAGCTTTCTTGAACTCGTCTCTCAGATGCTCAAGAAACTTGAGAACACTAAGTTTCCCTAAAACCTCATCAACAATGGCGAAATACACAAACCCATCTCCAATTAAAAACCCAAACCTCCTCTTACCTATGGATTCGAAGTACCAAGCGTGAAAAGGAGGAGTCTTTTCCAGACACAGAACCGCGAGACTCTCGTTGCTTTGATCTCCTCCGTTGTAAGCGTAGAGAATCTGATTGTCTCTAGAGACACAACAGTAGTGAACTGTGTTCTTGATTAAACCCATCTAAGAAATCAAATTGAGACAGAAGAGGAAAGAGGAGAGGTCTGTGATTAGGGCAAAGAAGAAGAGAGAGAAGGCGATGAAGAGGTCGGAGAAGAAGTCAAAGAGAAGAAGAAAGTACCAACAGAATCCTTCGGCGATGTATTCAAAATCGAGGATGAAATCTATCATCCCTCTCTCTAGGGTTATGGGTCATTTGTGGAGAGAAAGAAATAAAGGAAAAGGCTCAAGCTTTGGGATGTGTCTGTCTTCCTTCGCGAAGAAATAAGGAAAGGGAAAAGTCAGAAGGAGACCAAACAAGCAAAGAGGATATGGTCCACAACGTTAGCACCTCCTAAACAGACAGAGAAAGGATAGTTTGGGATGCGTTGTGTTTAATTGCGTAATAATGTTTAGAGATTCGCTAGGCCAAGTTTGAGAAAGAATACATCAAATCTATTAAACTGTTTTACGCTTTATGCCATTAGAAATTGACAAAAAAATAATAAGATTTGTATGTAAAAATTAAACAATCACATTTACGTATAAAATTGGCATTGGGCCCGTGCTTGATAGGCCCATAACAATTTCCTTGTAACGAGGTGTCACCTTCCTATTGAACTGTGACCGAAACAAATTGGAGAAAAGCGAATTGTAGAGTGAAAACGGAAACTGAAAGATCTGAGAGATCAGTTCAATTTTGATCTCTTGTGAAATTACGCAAAACTGAAGTTTACAGCGATGGATTCTTCTTCTTCTTCAAATTTGAATCCCCTTCGCGAGGATATTTCCGACGAAGAACCAGCTCCGGCGTCCGTGTTCGCCACTCGTCCCCTTCGTCCTCCTTCTACGTGAGTCACCGTCGCTTTTTCTACTTTCAATCGCATCTCTATATTTTTGGTGATCTTGACTTGAGTGATCATGATAATGAGCTGTTTTACATTTACAGGAGTTCTTCGGACAAATATTCGCCTGTAGAATGGACAAGCTACTTTGACAAAGAAGATGATATATCAATCCCTGGATCCAACGATGTAACGTTAAACAAAGTTTCCAGAAGCAAAAAAACGTTTTCATTTTTATTTTTGGTTTCTCTGTTTTCTGACGAAACGTGTCTATTATAGGTATTTCACGTATATATGGCAGGAACAGAAGGACCTGTTGTCTTTTGTCTCCATGGAGGTGGCTTCTCTGGGTGAGCCTTGCAGTTTATATTTTCTATTAAAGATTGAAATCTTGGTTGCTCTTGAGTTTGATGTTTCACTTTTGAAATAGACAGGCACACACACAATGTAATAGTTTTCATTTGTGTTTTTATCCAGGCTCTCGTTTTCGATAGTGGCAAGTAAAATCAAGGAGAAAGCACGTGTGGTTGCAATGGACTTGAGAGGACATGGTAAATCTGTTTCAGAAAATGAACTGGACTTATCTCTCGAGGTATAGTTTTCCGAATCGATCATATATTTGCTGATTTCTGTTAAGTGAGACTGAATTTAGTAAGATGGACATGCAGACAATGAGCAATGATGTTGTGGCTGTGATTAAGGAATTGTATGGAGACTCTCCTCCAGCTATTGTGCTAGTTGGTCACAGGTTTTTTCCTTTTTCCATTTTATTTGGCATATCTGTATGTTGCCTTCGAACTCGGTGGCTGGTCAGTAGCGTGTGCACCAATATTTTTATAAATCAAGTGTTAAACTATCCTCGATGTGCAAGAGTCACTTGTTTCAGCTAATAAAACTCTAGGTAGATAGTTGTACATGTGTGTTTCTATCTGTATATATATGCTTATCCATTGATAATGTTTTTCGTAGCTCTTGATCTACTTGATACAACATTCCATCCGCCTGGAACATTTATAGCTCTCTTCGTTAGAGGGTTGTAGTGGATAGTGATGGACGCATACACAAATTTGTAGAATAAAAGTATCCTAATCCAGTTTTTATGTATTGGTTTCATGTTTACAGCATGGGAGGTTCGGTCGCTGTGCAAGTTGCTGCAAATAAAACACTGCCTAGCTTGGCTGGCCTTGTCGTTGTGGATGTTGTTGAGGTTTGCTTTCTTATAGAAAAGTCTTATCTGTTTTTTTTCCATTTGGTATGCACTCTCATGAGATGAACTGACCAAAGTATTTTCATTGCAGGGTACTGCTGTTGCCTCTTTGATTCACATGCAGAAAATTCTTTCCAACAGAATGCAACATTTTCCCAGCATCCAAAAAGCAGTAAGCAACTTTAAACGCATGGTTGCACATACAAAAATATGTATATATCTATAAGCTGCAAACAACAAATAATTTTGCTGTACTCTTGCCATAATTGCACAATCTTTCTGTAGATTGAGTACAGCATTAGAGGAGGGTCATTAAGGAACATTGATTCTGCTCGTGTCTCCATCCCCACAACTCTCAAATACGATGATTCAAAACAGTGGTGAGTTATCTCTATTACTAACATTGCTATTTTGAGGTATTCACATATTTGCTTCTAGCGAGTTGAAATGTGAACCTTTCTCCAGCTACACTTACCGGACACATCTAGAGCAAACAGAGCAATACTGGAAAGGCTGGTATGAACCTCATTACCTCTTGTTTTAAATCATAGAGTTCACATAGCTCTAAGTACAACACAGACAATAGGCTTCGGATGTTGGAACACAGAAACCAACCACAAGAAAGAGAGTCTATGAACAATATTAGTTGCCTTGCAGGTACGAAGGTCTCTCAGAGAAGTTCTTGTCATCTCCTGTTCCAAAACTCTTGCTATTAGCTGGAACTGATAGATTGGACCGGTATGTTCGTGTTCTCCCTCTAAAACTCTGGCTCACGTCTATTTGAAATATATGGCGCATTGTAGTAACGATGTTGATAAACTGGACTAGGACCCTCACAATTGGTCAAATGCAAGGAAAGTTTCAGATGATTGTGGTCAAACACACCGGACATGCCATACAGGTAACAAATGCGACTTGACTAATTGTGAATATATATTTTTCGAGATAATGAATTTGGGTGGGATGTGTAAATGAATGCAGGAAGATGTACCAGAGGAGTTTGCGAATCTAGTTGTGAATTTCATATCACGTAACAGAATCGGACCTCATGGTGTTGAGGTTTGTCTTCTGTTGTGTTGTATGTTTGCAAGTTTTGTATTTAGAAGTCTCATAAGATAATTCCGTTTTTTACAGATACCAGGAACGTGGAAGCCTTCACAGCCCAAGACTTGAATCAGAGACATCGTATGGTTTTCACTTGTTTTGCTTTTCGGCTTATTAATAAAAACAGTTAACAACTCTAGCTCCTGTTACAAGGAACTAGACGAAAACAAGAGTACAAATAATAAAGAGAATCATTTGCAACACTTCCATCATTTGATTTTAATGCCTCAACACAAACCTAAAATATTTGTTTAGACTAAGAAAATCTTTTCTTGTTTCGAGCTGGTTACGAAATCGGAATTGCCTTGGTTTGGATCGGATTGGGTCTTACCAAAGATCCAATCGAATATCCGAAAAATTTGAAAATTTTGTATCTTTTTTTTTTGAACAATGATTATATTAAAGAACTAAAAGCCCAATGGGCTAAAATGATTACAATTGAAGAGAAATTCGACGATAGAAATTAAAATATGACAAAGGATAGAAATAGTTAAGGAGAGAAGAGATCAGTAGAGAAGTTTCACTTGTAATCCTTGAACTTGCATTTGAAGGAACGCAAAGAAGGAACGCAAAGAAGTCGAAATCGACGTTGAAGAACTCAATTAATGGGTTTTGAGAACAGTTGGAAACTGTCACTGGAGATGCTTCGATCTTCCGACATTGTAGTAAAACACAGAGAGGTTGCCGGAGTAGGACTACATAAAGAGTCGTCGATGGTATAAGCTCTAAAAGATAGTAGTTGACAGAGTCGGGAGAAGCTAAGTTTAGGTTACGGAAGAGACGGAAGAGTAGGTGTACACCATAAATACAATGACTAGGTGAATCATGTTGTTTGGGCCCTATTGTATTAAAGAACTGATGAGGTGATGGACTTTTTTTGAATCCAAAAGTGGGCCAAGCCCAACCAACTCCAAGCTTGCGTGAGATTCAGATCTGTAGGGAACCGACGGAGGTTGGTGGTGGCTCGCGGAGAGGAGACTGAGTTGACGGTGGAGAGGCGACGGCCAGTTAAAAAGAGGCAAACAAGCGGAGAATATGATTTTGTACAGAGCTCTGTGTTGTTGTAAATGTGATACGACGCAGCGGAGAGATAGATCTTGGTCCGGTGTTGACTCGTTTACCCAAACGAAGGAGGCGGAGGTGTAGGAGAGGTGACTCGGATCCCAATCTCATCGGAGTAGTTGTCAACGGCTGAGCAGAGGGCAACACGAGATGAAGGCGGTAAGACTCGGAGCCCACCAGCAAGCTTGGTAGATCCGGAGCTTTGCAGAGAAACGGCGACGAGGAGAGTGGCAAGAGAGTTGGTGACGATGAGGGGAGCGTGCGAAGCGGCGGCAACAAGAAGAGGTGGAGAGTTGGAGACGACGAGAGGTGTGGGATGGGTGGCTGTAAAGAGGAGAGCTAGAGAGGTAACAATGAAAAAGAAACGATGAGATTCAAAGGGATAACGTACGGCGAGACGAGACAGAGACATGGTGAGATACGAGTCGACGATGGTGGGAACCGGAAGAGAAGAGACACGGCAACGCCGGCGAGCTAAGCAGCCGCCGGTGTCAGAACCAAGAAAACTTATACGGCGCCTCGTAACGCGTGTCAGGGAGTGTATAGAAACTAGGGCGAACTACGATACAAAATTTTATATATCTAATCTATTAATTTAGGGTCTTAAATTTTATCTACTGTTTGAAAATGTATTTTAAAATTTGGACACTTTCAAATTTGTTAGTACTTAAATCTAACAAAATCTTATTAATTTTTTAAATATTTTATAAAATAATACAATGACTAATTTCGTATTACTATAATAATATTATTCTCTAATACTAATATAAATTTTATTATAAAACAGAAACAAAATTATATTATGTTCTATTTTTATAAATTCCATAGCTATAGTATATGTTATAGTAAAATAGGAATATTATTGAATTAAATAAAACAAAGTTATATAATATTTCTAAATTAATTTAGTTTATCTCAATAATGCTTGCATTTAAATAAATAAACTATCATTCACCGTTTAAAAATATTAAAATTTATAAACTATGCATATTTTTATACAAAATGTTAGCATATCTTAAACTTTTAAATCTACAAGTCTACAACTATATATATATTAGTTTGATATCAGAGCAATATATTATATAAAGTAACTATAACAAAATATAATAGTATATAACTAACTTTAAGTTCATCCGTTATTTACAAAAATATAATATCAATTTTTTAAATAATTCAAAGATATTAATGAAAATCTATTTGAACTACAAATTTAAGATTTTTTAATTATAACAAAATCTGTTGAGAAACAATTAAACATGTTACCAAAAATTCTAAATATTTTTATTAAATAATACATTTAGTTATTAACAAAAAAAACAGTCTTATAATTCAAATTCAAAAAATATTTATGTACTTCTCTTGACCAAATATACAAATTTAAAAAGAAATCTTCTAAATTCAAAATGAAAATATTTTAAAGTTTATAAAAGGTAAAATTTTAGATGCGAAAGTGTAATCTTTTCAAATGGAATATGAAAACGAATATTATTGTAAAAATCTAAAATAATATAATATTTTGAAATATTAATTTAATAACAAAGTCAGAGAATTTAATACCATAATATTCAAAATATTTTATATCGATATCTTAACTAAAATAAGATCATAGAAGCTATTATA
The DNA here is from genome assembly GCA_932364175.1 of Eruca vesicaria subsp. sativa. NCBI lineage: Eukaryota > Viridiplantae > Streptophyta > Magnoliopsida > Brassicales > Brassicaceae > Eruca > Eruca vesicaria. The sequence continues at coordinate 204,839 of CAKOAT010058155.1, read as the reverse complement.
TATATTTTTACCAAAATAATATGGTTAAGTTAATTAAACAAAACAATATCTTTATTTATTAAATCTCGTAATTTACTAAAATGATAGATCTTATAGTTGATTTTTAAAACACAAACGGACTCACCACTCGTATCATACAAACGGACTCACCACTCGTATCTCAATGTTCAATAAAAATCTGATTATAAAGTTACACTAATGTAACACGAAAAACCTTAATTAATAAGATTATAACGTTACACTAATGTAACACGGAAATGTAAATCATATGTTTAACGACAATATCAAATATATACTTCTATAAAAACAATAATATATCCGTACATACATGCGGTCAAATTCTAGTTAGAAACTTTTACTTTAAGAGACACTTTTTGTCTTTGTATTTACTTTAAAAGACATATGTTGATAGACACACACTTTCTGTGTGTATAAAGGCGAATATACCCTTAGACTAGACTTGTTTCACGAACAAAGACAATCTGGTTTGGGGCTTTTGATTTCTACCCATAATCTCTAACCCTAAACGCTGTATTTCTCTCCCTTCTTTCCTCTCTTGTTTCCATCGACGACGTCTCTTCTTTCCATCGAAGCAAACTCATGGGTAAAAATGAGACTTTCAAGAATCGAAGGTTTTCAACTCGAAATCAAACCTCATTCTTCCTCCGATTCACTTAATTATCTTGTAACCGTCGTCATTTGAACTTTCTTTTACTTTATCTTTCACATAGTTCGAGTCGGCGACGACCCTAAACTCCCACCTAGACTATTTACAACATACATATTTCCTACATATAATTGCCGAATCGGCGGGAAGAGACTGGCTTCTCCATCAGAGGTAGTAGAAGTCAAAGAAAGGAAACATTTATGGGACCTTTTTGCAGAGGCTTAATGGAGGTCATGGTTGTTATGGAGGAGGAGGTAGTCATATCGAGGTGGGATGTAGTTGTAGATACTGTAATAGAGGTGTTGCGAAGGTAGATGTAGATACGACTATGGAGATGGAGGTCGTGGTGGAGGTGTGGTGGAAATGGATGTACCGCAATTGAGGTTATGGTGTTTATGAAAGAGGAGGTGGTGGATACAATAATAGCGGAGGTAGTTATTCAAGAGAAGGAAGTGGTGGATACGATGGAGGCTTAAAAGGTGAGAGTGAAAGATATGGAGGTTGTGATGACAGTGGATACTGGAGTGGTGGTTGTGGATATGAAGTTAGTGGATACTAAAGTCGATACGGAGTTGTGAATATGGAGGCTGATACAGAGATGGAAGTTTTAGTGTTATGGATACGGTGGTAAAATTCAGTGGTGGCAGAGATGGTTACTTGAGAAGAGGAAGAGGTTGTCGATAGAGATGAAGTGGAAATAATAGAAAGATAATAAAGTCTCGTTCTTTTTAACTACAATCGAATTACGTCTAAAAGGAAAATTGGTATTAAGCACACATCAATTTCACCAGGTGAGATGTGTTCTTTTGTGTAGTAAAAAAAAAGAAAAGTGTTCTTTTGTATAACTCACTCTTCTAGTTAGATATATATGTTTTGGGTACATTTTGGTATTTCAAATTCGGACACAATCGTAGATGCCCGGAGCCAAATTATTCTAACGTTTATAAGAAATTTTACCAATTGAATGCAAACATTTGATCCCCGTTGTAAGCTGATATAAATTTCTTCATGTAGACCAAACACTTTTCAACGTTACAATATTTGCTTTCTAACAAAAGTAGGCAAGTATAATCCCTTATATATTAAAGGAGAAACATTTAAAAATTGTAACTTCAATTTTGTAATAATTAAAAAAAAAACTCATGCTTAGGTGTCACTCAATTAGGTAATCAATTACATTCAATTGAAAAATAAGTAGGTCCACATTCGATTTTTATATGTCGCTAGATACATTTGTTGGTCAAATTATATGATATGATGATATGATATGATATTTATGATAGAAGCATTTATGATTGTTCCCATAGATATAATTAATATTTTATTTTCTTTCCATAAATAAAACCTACGGAATTACCATAAATGACTAATATATATATGACACTTAATGATTCTAATAATAAATATTTGATAACAGTTTATATATCCTCCATCTTTTTTCTTAATTTTATATTATTAAAATAAATTAAACAGTCAAATTAGCTATAAAATTAAACTTTAGATTTTTTCGTATATGTTATATTTTGAATTAAAAAAATGAGAATAAATAACTAAACTATTAAACTTATTATGTTAAAAATTAATGATCAATAGTTTAACATTTTTATTATAAAAAGATATACATGATTTTAAAACCATATAAGTAAAAAGTATCATTCAATAATAAAACAAATATATATACAGATTAAACTATATACCATATAAGATTACATAAATATTTTAATTTCAAAATTTTCAATAAATTTTCAAGAACAATTATAAATTATTAAACTATTAAATTTTTCACATTGAATTTTTTTGTTATCAATGATTTAAATGTCTTAGTTCTTTTTCAAATTTTATATTTATAAAAGATATTAACAATCGATAATATGGTTATTTTGGTATATACCATACAAACCGAATGAATGTGATTTTATAAAAACCATAGGATTTGGATATGGTTTGATTTACATGTAAATATGTATATATTTATAACGACGCATGAATATCTATTTGTTACATGAGTTGAACTATAATTATAATTTGTAAATAGCTAACAATTTATTACAACTAAGACTTCTTATTTTGATCTTTTGTTTTTTTAACAGTAACTAAATTGAAGTAAAGATTATAAATTTGATGGACAACAATTAGTTGAAATTCTTTACAAATTTTTTTTATCTTTAAACAAACAGAGTTGTGTTCAATCAAAGATATATTGGTTTGATGAACACTAAAAATGGAAGAATATAAAAACTTTTCTTTCATGCTTCTGTTTTGTTTTTATTTTTATTTTCAAAATTTAGTGTCTTGATATTAATTCTAGATTTGATCTTTTTATTAAATGATAGAAGCCTTTTTTGTTTTTTATTCTTTTATTCAAATATATAATATTTTTTTAATAAATGACTATGTGACAATATGACTCTAAATTTGATCATATTATATATTTGTATAAAATATAATATGATCTCAAACTAAATAATTAGGTTTTTTGGTATAAAATTAAATAAACTGAAAACCGGTATATAAACCAAATCAAACTGAAGTACATATAGATTTAGAATAATAGTTATATTTTAATAATCGAAATACCAAAAAATCGAGCCGAACCAAAACCCGATATCTGGATTGAACACCTGTAATCCGATTGAAACCAAACTATTGTTTCATTTTTCAAAACATAATAAAAATAATAGCTTCATCCACCACAAGGCGTGAATCTTATCCTAGTAGAATGAATTAACTAAGTTCCGTGGCGGAGATTGGTTCTTCACATCAAAAACGAATATTCGACTTTAAGAGGTAACTCGCCTCATTAACAAATAAGAGAAAGAAAACATATAAACCAGTCCATGACCACAATACTTTTTGGTCTGAATTATTTTTTCTGTGATACAAAAAAATGCACGGAGAATAGAGGCTTCATTATATCCGAGCGAGCCAGTCTAAGCAGTACCTTCCTTCAAATAAGCTATGAGATCGGCACGATCTTGTGGCTTTTTCAATCCAGGAAACACCATTTTCGTCCCAGGAATGTACTGTAACAACCAAGCATAATCCACGTTCTCTTAAAATCAGCTCAATAAGAAACAACCAATCCACATAAATGAAAGATAGGAGTCAGTATGAAACCAAAACCATTCTGTTGTCAACAAGCTTATGTTTCAGTCTAAACATGAAGAATGATGCAAAAATCTTGAACTGAGAATATAAATAATGAAACATTGTTGAGATGTTGCACACACAGCTTATGGTGCACATTCAAGATTGATTCCAACCAAGAAAATGGCTACTATAGCAAATTAAACATTAAACAGAACAACATTTGCATGGTATCAGACTCTCCTTACAGTTGCTATCAACAGATGATAATCTATAAATCCACAAAGGAGCAAGATCCTCATTCACCAGACAATTAACCTAATACTAAATCTATATGGGATTCAAAAAGATCTAAAGAAAAGAAAGAGAAGAAAAGAACCTTCTTGGGGTTCAACAAGTAATCGTAGAGAGTCTTCTCCTCCCACATGACGGCCATATTCTTGTTGGCAGCAGAGTAAGAATACCCTGGAGTCGTTCCAGATTGCCTTCCAAACAATCCGTTCAAGTTTGGTCCTGTTTCAACACACAATACAAAAACACATGAACCGGTTCAGCAATGATGTATAATAAATGGTATTACACAGATCAGGTCGATACGGACCAGAACAATCGTAAATGAATGAGATAAAATAAAACGTGACACAAGAAAACTAGATCTAAACAGTCATCAATCCCCATGTAATCAAGAGGACGAACCTTGTTTGTGACCGGCACCTTTGTCAACGGTGTGGCACTGGGCGCACTTGGTTCGGAAGATCTTTTCTCCGGCCTTTGGGTTTCCAGGAGGTGCTTCATCGAACGACGCCATTTGTTACCAAGAAATGGAAAAGTCTCAACGAACGGTGGCTTTTTGACGGTTTCTTCAAGCCTGACCTTTTTTTGGTTAATGGCTCTTTGCCTCTTTCCCGTGTGAATATTAGAACTGTTTTAAACGAAGCTTCTAGGACGAGAAGAAAGAGGGGTGGCTGCCTGTGCGTGCCACAGGCCATACGTTTTTCTCTGTTTACACGTGGCCTTTTCTTAGTGCTCAGTTTTGAGTCAGTTTCAGTTGACTAGTTTTTTTTTTTTTTTTTATCAACATTAATCTTATTAGAACTTAAATAGTGTATGGGTAATACAACAAATCAATTAACCAAATAGGTGGAACTGATTGAAACAAAAACACATCTTCTGCATCCACCGCTTTACGTGAAAGGAGATCTGCAGCTTGGTTCCTCTCTCTGTTAACATGTTCAATAGAGCAACATGGCAACTTATCCATCCAATGACGAATGTCGAATAATAAGCTACCAAGTTCTACATGCAAGGTAGATGTATTAATTGTGTTAACCAACTCCAAACTATCACTTTCAAAACAGACCCGTCGCCATCCTTTTATCCAAACTTGTTGCAGAGCAAATTTAAATGCATGAGCCTCTCCAATAAACGCATTCCGAACTTCATGTCTTGGCATCTTCATTTGAGCAGAGCCTTTGTATTTTCCAAACTCATCACGCATGATCCAACCTAATCCCACATAGTCATTGGTGCCTTTAAAGCTGCAATCGAAGTTACATTTTAACCATCCTTCTGGAGGAGGGATCCAGTTACTCAGACGTGTCTTTCTTGTGACTTGGTTAACCACATTAATGACCTGATTAGACCATTCCTCATTAGCTTGAAACGCACGGTTCGCATCAACCATGGGCTGTACATTTCTCTTTGTGAATAGAAATTCATTTCTAGACTTCCATATAAACCACAACACCCAAAAGGATAGTAGACCTTGAGAAGTATGCTCCCCACAATCCTTTAAGAATTGAAACATCAAAGAGACATTGTCCTCTAAGACCGTAGAGAACTGTGGTGATATTGGAATATTAGAACATCTCCAAGTTGCAAAAGCATACGGGCATAGAAACAGAGCATGATTCAAAGTTTCTTCCTCTAAGCAACAACGTTGACAAATAGGATCAAGCTTTATTCCTCTTGAACAGAGCTTTGCATAAGTGGCTAAAGCTCCAGAAAGTACCTTCCACAAGAAATGTCGAATCTTTGGTATAATATTCAATTTCCATATCTTCTCTTTGAGCACAAACGACCCTTCCGGAGGCAAGATGCTATCACCTTCCATAAAATGGTGAGTTGCAGCCCAATAGCCTGATTTTACTGAATATTCCATATTTTTCGAGAAAGGCCAAACTTTCTGATCCTTTGTCATGTGTCTTGGTAACCGTATTCCTTGGATGATCGCAGAGTCATCAGTCCCAAAAATTTGTTGGATAAGAGCAGTATTCCAAGTACCATCTCCAGTGTTTATAAGCTCCGACACCTTCATCTCAGGTGCTGTTGTTGGATATAGTAGACGCCTAGGAGGCATCGAAGGGATCCAGTTATCAGCCCAAATATTTGTTGTAGTACCATCAGCAATAAGAGTACTAAGACCCTTTTTGAGTAACTCTTTCCCCACTTGAATAGATTTCCATCCAAATGAACCTTGAGTTATATTCGACGACTGAAGGAATGTCGTCGAATAGTGATATCTTCCCTTGTATAATCTACTCAATAATGAATCAGGATTCTTAAGCACACGCCAAGCTTGTTTGCCAAGTAATGCTTTATTAAAAGCATGTAAGTCACGAAATCCCATACCTCCTTCCTTTTTAGGAAGACAAAGGCGTTTCCATGATACCCATGAGATCTTTCTTTTCTCTTCATTACTGCCCCACCAGAACTCAGACAAGATAGAGTTAATTTCTTCACAAGTTGTCTTAGGCATTAAGAAACATGACATCGAGAAAACTGGTTTCGCTTGTAGAACAGACTTTATCATAATCTCCTTACCAGCTGGAGATAGAAACTGATTATACCAAACTGCTACTTGAGCTTTAACGGTTTCCACTACTCCCTGAAAATCATTAACTTTGCTTCTACCAAACTGCTCCGGAAGTCCAAGATATTTACCTTCACCTCCTGTGAGGTGTATATCTAAGATCTGTTGTATACTCAAGCAAGTAGCATCAATAACTTTGGATCCAAAAATAATAGAAGACTTAGCCTGATTAACTTTTTGACCAGAGGTAGCTTCATAGTTTTGCAGAATCATAGCCATACTCCGTGCATTATCCTCATCAGCTTTGACCAGAGGTAGCTTCATAGTTTTCAGTTGACTAGTTTATTCATTCAAAGTGGATTATTCTTTAAATAATCCGTCTTTTTCCTTTGAAAAAATGGGCTTTGCTATTGATTGAGAAAGTGGGATATCCTTTAGACCCAAACATCAAATAAACCAAGGCAGTTCATATAATTAAATATTTAATTAAAAAAATTCCAAATTAATTTTATTTAATGAATTAAATCTTCTGTTTACAGTGCAAGTCAAAATGACCATTAGTACCAGTAAATCTTTAGTTTACAGGTTTTTACACTAACTAAACATAATTAAGGTATTTTACCACTAAAATATTTAAAAAAACAAAAAAAAAACTAAAATACTTTTATATAAAAATTAGTAACTAAAATTTTCAACTTCAGCATTTTAAAAATTTTAGTTACTAATTTTTATATAAAGGTATTATATTTTTCATTTTTTGCCGTTTTAAATTTTTAGTGGTTTAACACCTCAATTATGTTTAGATAGTGTAAAAATCCTTAAAGTAAAGATTTACCGGTATTAGTGATCCTTTTTAGTGTTTATTGGTTGAGATTTTCTGGATTTTTATAGCTAGATTAATACATGGTTTGTAAATAGCTGCTAAAAGCATTTCACTTATTTATTTTCTTTGATCTGATATATGAGAATCATTTTAAGATAATAAATTATTCTACTTTGAATTAGATAAATCGTAACTGAGAAACTGGCTGCTATTTAGATTTTTTAATTTGTTATGTTCTTTGTGTGTATTAGCTAGAATTGGAAAAGTTTATGATTATTAAAGAGAAAAAAGAATAGCAATGATAGCTCAAAGATAACCAGTTTATAGCTACTTTAAACATTAAACTTATTTAACAAGTACTTTTAAGATTTCTTTTGAATTTTTATGATTTGATATTTATGCCTTTTAGACTTATTTTACTAATAAAATAATATAAATACTTTGTGATTTTTTGTTTAAAAAAAGAATTAATGACTTTTCTGATTTTTTTCTTTTATAATTTTTTTATTTTTGTATTATTATAGTTATATTAATAATAAAATATTATTTGTTTATTTGTTTTCGTTTTTCAAAAGTTTAATGAATTTATGATTCTTTTGATATTTTATGAATTTATTCTATTTTGTATTATTATTTTTATTTTATTAATAAAACAATTAAATTATTGTTTGTTATTCTTTTTTTGTTTTTGGTGAATTTTTTTATTTTCAGTATCATTATATATATTTTATTGATCAAATTATTTAATTATTATTTAAAAAAATTAAGGATTTTTATGAAAATTTTCTATTTTGTATAATTATATTTATTTTATTTATACAATAATTATTTTTTTAAATAATGACTTTTAGGATTTTTTTAATGATTTTTATTGATTTTTATGTTTTTTTTTGAATTTTTATAATTTTTTATTTTTTATTTATTTTTATATTTTTTATTGGTAAAATAATTTAATTATTATTTGTGATTTTATTTTTATATTTTTAATGAATTTATGCTTTATTTTGACTTTTTATGATTTTTTCTATTTTTCAATTTATTACTATTTTTGCTTTATTTTTATTTTCTATATTTTCATATTTATTTTATTAATAAAATAATATTTATAATTTTATAATTTTTAAATAATTTTTAATAATTTTTTTTTATTTTTTCTATTTTTGTATAATTATATTTATTTTATTTAGGAAATAATTTATTTGTTTATATTTTTTTAATGAATTTTATAGATTTTATGTTTTGTTTTGAATTGTTTTATAATTTATTATAATTTTTTTATTTTTTCAATTTTTTGTCTAATTATATTTAATACAATAATATTTATAATTTTTTATAGTTTTTTAGAACTTTTTTATTTTATATTTTTGTATAAATATATTTATTTTATTTAGAAAAGAATTTATTTATTTATATATTTTATGAATTTTAGATATTTTTATGTTTTGTTTTGAATTTTTTTAGAATTTTTTAGAATTTTTTTATTTTTTCTCTTTTTTGTATAATTTTATTTATTTTATTTAGAAAATAATTTTTTATTTATATTTTTTATGAATTTTATTGATTTTTATGTTTTGTTTGAAATTTTTAAATTTTTTTTATATTTTTTCTATTTTCATATTTATTTTAATAATAAAATAAATTTTTTTTTGTTGTAAGGTTTAGTCGCTGACGCTAAAATTTTCAGCGTTCAAAATTTTTAATCGCTGAACGCTAGTGTCTGGTCGCTGCGATCAGTCACTGAGACGGCGACCAGTAAACGAACAACGTTTAGTCGCTGAAGTTGGTCGCTGACGCTAGCGACCTCCAAACGAACAGCGCCGAAGTCATTTGGGTACCTTATGACTAAAGACAACCAAAGAAAGGTGTTAATGAGTTACTTGTGACAAATGTTTGAATCAGATAATTCATTGTGGAGTTTGTGGTACATCCAGTCACAACTTTAAGTTTCACAAAAGGGTATATTTGTGTTTGTGATTCGTTGGTTTTCTCTCATTTATGATATTATTATATGTTTATTACTACTCATCAACAGACCCAGCATATAGGGAGTACCAGAGTGCATAAGCACATGGCCCATATTGGATTCCTCCAATTTTGCTTAGAATTTAGGACTTTAATTTAAAAAAAAACAATACATAGTAGGGTCCAAGTTTTTTAATGGATATTTCTGTATAATTTTTTTTTTAAATATACTAGGTGTTTTGCCCGCACTTGCGGGCTTAATTTTCGTAAGAATATTTATTAATATAAATTAGTTTTAATTATATAATCAATAATAAACAAAATTATAGATTTTCTGATAAATGATTAAAATTACCTAGGATCATGGAGACAAATCAACAAATTCACTTTTCAAATAATTATTTTAATGATTTATATTTAATTATGATTTATATTTAATTATTAATAATATAATTTTTATATCTTAATTTTAAGTTTTAGAATAGAAAAATATATTTTCAACATAACAACATATTCCATAATGATTATCTTATTTCTAAAAAAATATTAAATTATTAATATAAATTCGTTTTAGTTATATTTAAATATTAAATTATTAATAGAAATTCATTTTAGATAAATATAATAGTGTTTATATCTTAATTTAAAATTTCGGTTTTATATATAAAAATTAAATATATCTTAATTAAATATAAATCATAACTAAATATATCTTAATTTTAAGTTTTATAATAGGAAAATATATTTTCACATAACAACATAATCGATAATGATAATCTTATTTTAGAAAAATATTAAATTATTAATATAAATTCGTTTTAGTTATATTTATATATTAAATTATTAATATTAATTTGGTTTAGATAAATATAATAGTGTTTATATCTTAATTTAAAATTTAAGTTTTATATATAAAAATTAAATATATCTTAATTAAATAACTAATTTAAGTTTTAGATAAAAAATTAAATATATCTTAATTAAATCATAACTAAATATATCTTAATTTTAAGTTTTAGAATAGGAAAATATATTTTTAACATAACAAAACAAACCATAATGATTCTCTTATTTTAGAAAATATTAAATTATTAATATAAATTTATTTTAGTTATATTTAAATATTAAATTATTATATAAATTTGTTTTAGATAAATATAATAGTGTTTATATCTTAATTTAAAATTTAAGTTTTATATATATAATTATATTTCAAGATAACAACATAATTCACAAGAATTATCTTATTTACTAAAAATATGATATATTCATATAAATTTGTTTTATTTAAAAATAAAGTATATATAAATATTAAGAATATGATAAATAAAAAATCACCTAAACTTATGGAGAACATGATAACTAAGCAAATTTACTTCTTAAATAATAGTATAGATTGATAAGCACTGGGCCTTAGATTTTAATGAGACGGACCTGCTCATCAAGGTGAAACATCACAAAATAAACCTTCCTAAGACCTCCCTACTCAAGCGTTCTAAAAAAACAAGTAAAAATAAGAGAAAAGACTGCATAAATTGGTTTTTTTTTTTGTGAATGAATGTCGAATTGTCTTCATCAAAAATTATGTTTTACGTCAAGTGCAACTACTTAGAATGATGGTTTTAATATTTTACAAACACCTATCTTAAACTATGGTACTGAACCAAAGTCAAAGAAGTCCCTCGTGTCGCTTCTCGTGAGAGTCGACGAATAGGATGAGACGATTCCGTATGTTCTTATGATGATCTTGAATTGAATTGAATTGAATTTTGTGTTTGAGCCTTTCTTTCTTTTAGTATGTATTTCAATATTAACGATATCAGTTTCTTTGTGTTTTAAAACATAAGATTTGTGTAAATTACAACATCTCCTTACTACATAAAAAGTCACTCACAAAACGATAGTACATATTCAAATACAAGAGATACCAAGAAACAACATATTACTTAACCAAAAAAAAAACATATTTCCTCCGTTTCAATAGAAGTGTGACTTACACATTTTATAAGCATATTAAGAAAATAAATAAATATACTAATATGCCTTTATTTAATGTACAACTATTTAAATAAAAAGAATTTTTAAACACATCTGTAGGTTAATTAAAAGGGATAATTTGTAAATTACTCCCTTAATAATAGTTTGAAATTTGAAATTTACACCAATTATTTTATTTTTTGAAAACTATACTTAACCAAATGTGAATTGACATTTTTATCCATATTAGATATTTAATAATTAAAATATAAATTCAAAATTAATAAGAATAAACTTATTTTAGTTATTTATGTTTAAGTTAAATTTGTTTATTGAGATCTATACTATTAAAACACAAGGCCTTTTTTTTGAGGTGCCCTTGGTTTTCAATATTAATTACAACCAAATGCCACTACATTATGTTTTAATCTATGTTTTATATTAAAGTGATTTTTTAAATTAAAAATAAAAATAAAAATGTTTCCCACTTATTGTGCTAACAAATGTAATCTCTTATTTATCTTTATTATATTATACTATTGCAGATAAAAAGATTCGAATATTAACCGCGCCACAACCTATGTTATCATTTGTACTACATTTTTCTTTACACGATATTTAGGAGTGAAAGCTGTTATTTATACTTTTACAGCATATTTGAACCACCAAGCTATTTAATTTTATAAGATTTTTCTTAACAATAATAACATAGGCTGTGGCAATGATTTATCAATAAATGATCGACTAAAAGAATATGGTAACAAATTTAAATAATGCCTTAAACATGATGCATTATTTTCATTAACCTTGATATACAATATGAATCAATTTGTTTTTCTTTGAATAATAACATATTATTGATAGTAAATCATGTTAATCTATTATTAAAATTATCATGATAGTCCTGAATAATTTATGTCACCCGATACATATTTGATGTTGAACATTAATAAAATTCACATATATATTTTTTATCCAACATATTTATGTATAATAGTTCATATGTCACCCGATACATATTTATGTCATCCCACGTATAATAGTTCAAATCTTTCACACATCAAATTCACATATATATATATATATATATATATATATATATATTTTTTTTTTAAAGCGGTTTATATATGCATCATTATATTTTAAATATTGAACAACTTCATATCAAATAACAACAACAATAGAATCTAAATTTGTGTCAGTATATCCAAGAATATGCTTTTATTATGCTTTTTAATTTATATTGACATAAATATTTAGAATTTCCAACAACTAAATTCAATACTATTAAAACTGAAGAGCCCTTTTTGAGGAACCCTTGAAGTTTTCAAGTATTTACCATCTTTTGCCATTGAATTATTTTTAAGCTATGTTTTTATTTAAATGCTTTTTCGTTTTTGGTAATTCATAAATTAAACCATCTCCTAATTAATTGAGCTATTTTTACTTCTTTTGATATTTTATCATATGTATTCATAATTTAAATATATCTTTATTTTCATG